>JAJOOO010005248.1:0-52990 GCA_029582685.1 Solanum piurae
ATATATGGCAAGCGAGATTGGGAGAGGGAGGAGAGAGGCAAGCGAGATTGGGAGAGGGAGGAGAGAGGCAAGCGAGATTGGGAGAGGGAGGAGAGAGGCGAGCGAGAGAGGGCAGAGAGTGGGAGAAAGGTGAATTGTATATGTATATAGGTTAGATAATTGTATATTATACATATGTATTTGTATATTCTGGCGAATTATACATATACAAACGTGGCTAATTATACAAACTCGAAGTCAGCCCGCGTAATTAATGTATAATGTTAGTCATTAGTGGTAATTATAGCAAACTATAGATATGATGAGTAATTAAGTAGTATAAATTTGCTTAACCGCGTAATTTTTCCTAAAAAGTAAGGTATAAAAAGAATTTAAGGAAATACTTTTATCATTTCAATCTATTTTATTTCAAAATAAGTTAACCCCAATATTATTATTCCACCTAAGGAGAGGAATAACTTATTTCAATACTAATTACTTGATTTCGAGATAAATTATGTCAAACTTGTCAACCAAATAAATAGTTAAATGACACCAAAATTTAATCCAAAAATTATTTGATATTATCACAAAGCTACTTGACAGCGTACTAATCAATTAGCAAACTCCCCCCTAAGTTGAATTTAATTTATCTAACGAAGACTAAAAGCGAAGGGCAAATTAAAGCATCAGAGTCAGGTGTAGAAACTGACTTCTCGTGACGTACAGGGGCCGAATAGTATCAACAACATTTGAAACCTTTATTTAAATACTCCATTCGTTCATTTTTACTCGTCGCTTATTTCTAAAATAAATTTTTATTTTTATTTCACTTTACCTATAAAAAAACCAATTATTTTTTCATGTTTTACCTTCAACATTAAATACTTATTCTCCAAATCATCAAGACCTAATACTATGTCCACTATTAATTTGACACTCCTTAAGGTACAATAAATAATATGAGTAATATTATTATATTATCATTTGACTTTATTGAATTTAATGATTTGAGAAATGTGTTAGATGATAAATAGTATTTAATAGCAAGGTTAAAATAGACACAAAAGATAAATTACTCTATCTCTTAATTTTCTAAATTGGACAAGTAATGTTGGACAGAGGAAGTACTAAGCAACATTAAATAGAGATAGTTTGATAAAATACCTATATCAATAATTGTTTTCTTAATTGTTATGTCAAGTCAAACAGTGACAAGTAAAAATAAATTGAGGGAGTAAGTATTTTATCCATTTTATAAAATTTGAAAATTAATTTTAATTTTCTATAATTTTAAATTAAAATAGTTTTTAACATTATACTAAACATATTATATAAAAAATTATAATTAAATAATTATTAGAAAAAAACATTATTTTAGATAAACTAAAATTAATAAATCAAACAAATAAAAAATAACTAGTACTTACAAGTTACAACCTACCATTCTATGTATATAATGTATAGGGAAACATATACTAATATTGAATAAAGCCCTCCGTGCCCACTTGCAAACCAACTTGCCTTCTTCCTAATCCCAAGAGAAAATTAGGAAAAACAAAACCACAAGTTGTCTTTTGTTTGAACACCAACTTGGTAATAAATATCAACTTGTTTGATTCTTCGATCACGACGACCAATATTAGTACTATTTTATTTATTTTTTAATATAAGAATAATCCATATTTTATTTTATCTTTATTTCAATATCTTTGGTCAACAAATGCACTAGTTCAACTTTTCTCGAACATCCCCTAATACGGAAATTTAAACCCCTAGCTAACGATACCATTTTTGTTATTATAAAAAGAACACTAGAGTATTTAAATTGTTAGTTTCCATTTCACCAGCAGATTCATTGTTCAAAAGCCATCAACTTTATTTATAGTCAATTATTATAATAAATAATTTACTCACAATTGGTGAACCCTTTCACTATAATAATTGTTGGGGAATATTAAAGCTTTTAGCTAGACAATTTGGAATTAAAAAATAGACATAAGTTCATTAATGGTGCTAAATAACCCCTCCTCTTTTTTTTTCACTCCGGAGCCTCCATTAGAACCCCCACTAAATTTGAATCACACACTTCAGGACCTATTTTGGAGCGGCACTGCCAACAAATTTTTTGCGATTTGCCACGGAAGTGGATATGTACTGGATTATTCTAATTCTTTTTCTACTTTGTAATGCTTTGTGGACATTCAGAGGGTTAATCTTTTTTTAAAAAAATAATATTAATGCAAGATTTCACATTTCTAATATCAAAATTGTTTCCTAATTAGAGGTCTAGAGGAAGTGAGCACCACGAATTTGCCACATTCAACCGTCAAGGTTAAAGAAAAAAAATTACCAAAGAGAACTAGTAATGCCCAAATTCCAATTTCAACCTCAATAGTATAAAATGTTTCAAACGTAACTAAAGCAAAGATGAAGGGAGGAACAATACCTACTTAATTACTGGATATCAATCTCAACTATAATTGGTGACTCCTTGTATTTTGATATTTTAATGTATTATTTCAAGTAATACAATAAGTCACAAAAGGAAATCCAAAACGTAGAACAATTGCTTTTATTAGAATTGGTAATCACCACACTTGGAAATGTGTAAAAATGGCACAATGGTCCAATACTTGATACAAAGCTACCAACTTATTAGGAGGCCTCTAAGTTGAACGCTTCTTTAACCAAACAATTAAAGAGAAGAAGAAAGGAAGAAATAAATAAAATTAGTACTCCCTAATACTCTATTTCAATTTAATTGACTTCAATTCAAAATAGAAAGTTCAAACTAACTGATGTTTAGTGTAAGTTCGAATACAAAATTTAGGGATAAGGGTCTGAAAAAAATCTCAATTTGATCGAATTTGTTGTTGCGATACTAAACTTTCATGATGACCTATTACCTCCCTAGACTATTTAATAGTGTATTTTTTACCCCCTAAACTATTTAATAATGTATTTTAAAGGTATATATATAGTCACGCGGACACATTACTATTTATAATTTTGCATTATTTTTTATGTCCATGTGGGCAAATATATATGTTTAAAATACGGTATTAAATAGTCTAGGGAAATAATAGGTCATCATGAAAGTTTAGTATCGCAACAACAAATTCGACAAAAATTGAGGTATTTTTTAGACCCTTATCTCTAAAATTTACATATTTAAAACTATATAAAATATAGTACATAAGTTACCATAATTAACAATTTAAACAATTTGAAAAAGTATTTTTCACAATAATTAACAAACTGAGAATTAGGATGAAAAAAAATTAGTTTTGACTGTTAAACTAGTAACTAAACGGGTGGAAGTGTTAATACTTTGTATATTGAGAAGAATTTGTGTGATGGTGACAAAGTGATTGGTAGGTATAGAAATATTATTGTAACACGTTTAAACAATTCCAAGAACCAACCTTACAGTCCACGAAATCTACCAATCTATGAATTTTCAGTTGTGGGTCTTCATCATGATCTACAATAACAAAAAGTACTCTATCCATTATTCATAACAAGTACTCCACCACCTAAGTTAAAAAAAGATCCAGAAATGATCATAGAAATATACAAAACAGAATAATTAATTAATCATGATTCATATAGTTAATTTATTACTCTTTGACGTTTTAACCTTGTTCTGTGCGATTTGCGCCAGCGACTGCAAATTGCACCGCACAATTGTATCCACAAATACACACGTTTCTTCCTTGGTATTCCCTTGTGGAACATCTACTTCATACGACTCTACCACCACCGTCGATCCTTCTTCCGCCGCCCGGTGCAGCGTCGTCACCGATCGGTATTTATTCAGCCGATGATCTCCTCCCACAACGCTAAAACTCAACACGTGTTTCTCGTCATCCAAAATCTCCAGCCTCTCCGTACTACAACCCGCGGGAAGTCCGGATACAACCCGAACTTCCCTAAGTGTACCGACGTCACCGTCACCGACGATGACGTGGCAGCTCTTGAGAAAGTGTTTGTATGCTTGTGGGTTATCGAATCGGCGGACGAGGGACCAGACGGTGTCGATTGGGGCGGAAATGGACTGCAGCACCGCGGAGCAGCACTGGTTGGGACCCACAACGTGGGTGTGGTAATGCAATACGTTGTCAGGGACAGAAATGGAAACCGGACTGAACCATGTTGTAGCCTGAGATAATTGCAGTTGTTTGTGGACCGCTACTGTCGGATTAATTCGATGTAGTTGAAGGGAAGAAGGCATCTTCTTCTTTTTTTTCTTCTCTACTCCTCTTCTCTTTGGAAAAAAAGAAAGAAAGAGATTTAGAGAGATAACATATATACCATCAAGAAATTAAGAAAGGAATATATATGTACAATACTTACTTTGTCTCGAAAAACAACTCTTAAAAGACAAATACTATTAAAGGGAGCACATCGCTTACGCTGGCTTCTGCAAGTGGATCATCAACTTGCTTAAACTCATTTGGACGTAGTCTACTTGCATTTTACCCTTCTTCTTTCTCTTTTATTACGTGATCTGCCACACTGTACGGAATCCGAGGTTTCTTCTACTGAAATGACTAAATAGCCCTTCGTTTATCTAATAAATACAGCCGACTCTCGGTTTTCACTTGAGCTTTCCGCGGCAAAGCAAGTCTACAAGCCACTGCAGTGAGGTTATAGGTCTGATTTCTCTCTCGTATTGAGATCTTAGAATGCTATACGCAGCCCCCTGCAAGGTTACTTTAGATAGCGGTATTTTCTGTATAAGATTGGCATCCCCATTCTAAGATTACTTAGTACTTAGGTCGTGAGTTCCGATCTTAGTAGCCTTTATTCCCCAGCCCAAGGCGGTGTTCAGAACAACTACACTCAGCCAATGGTTTGTCGTTTGATTCATCTGCCATCTGTCTTTTTGAAGAGATGCCACGTAGACATGACCAAAAATATTTTTAAAAAAAAACTCAGAAACTCTTTTCATTTTCTTGATTAATTATCAACTACTCCTTTTGTTCCTAATTACTTGTCCACTTTTAAATTAACACACTTATTAAGAAAATAATTATTGACATAATGAATTTATCATTTTATTTATATTAATTATGAAGTGGATGAATTAAAAATTTAATATTTTCAAAAAGTTATACCTTTTTCAAAATGATTAATTGAGGGTATAATAGGGAATTGTTTTTTGTTCTTTCTTGATTTATCAAAATAAAAAAGTAATTAGGAATAACTATAAAAAAAAGAAAGTAAACAAGTAAATAGGGATAGAGGAAGTATTTTTTATCTACCGAGGTACTATAATAATATCTGAAAGAACAAATAAAAACACGCCTTCACGTGTGTGTATGTACAAATTTTCATAAATGGTGTTGATAATAGACAAAATTTCCTAAACAAATTTTAATTTTTTAAAATGTCTTTATAATAATTTTATCATAAATAGTATTATAATGTATATATTTTTTTTTGTATAAGCTAAGATCAATACAAAAATTCATCATCCATTCAGACTTCAGTTCTGCATATTAGTCTTAATCAACTTCATCATCGTGAATGAAGCTCTTTCAATTATGGCATAACAACTAATAACTCCACTAATACGTATATATCACACAGTTGTTTACCCTAAAAATGAAACTGTTGAATTATATGAGGTTAAAAACACACGTCTTAATCTAACACTTTTTAGATTTGTTTACTGACGATTTGAATATTTGATTTGTTATTAAAAAATAATAATAATAATATATATATATATATATATATATATATATATATAACAAAATACAATGTTGTAAGGAGTGCATAGAGTGAAATAAAAAATGTTGTCAATCGAATTTAATGAATGTGTTTACTTGAGTGTACAAGTGTGATTGTTGTTCATTGTGATTGTGATTGTAATTATGTTGTGTGCTTAATTTATTAGATCAATTGTCATGTCGATACATATTATTATTGAATCAGGTATCATACTGGTACAAATTGCTATTGAATCGGGTACCATGCCGATACATATTGTTATTGGATCGGGTACCACACTAGATACTATTATTGGATCGGACACTAACAATTGAAACAGATACCACGTCGATACGCTAACATTTGTGTGGGGGAGTTGGGGGGGAGGGGGGGTTCCATGAGTGGACTGGATAGATTAATTGTGTTCTATTCTTGTGTAGATAGAAATTACATGTTAAATGTTGTAGATGATTAGGGATCCTTAGAGATACGAATTAAGATTAAAAGGGTGATGAATTAGGGTGCCCTATTGTAATCATATGATTTTTGAATAAGAAGTACGAGCTATGTCATAGTTGTTATTAAATTGGTATATGTACTGCTTAATTAAATTGTGTTGCCTGCTCATATTTGTATAACTGAAGCGTTGTTTAGGCAAAATGTCGTCATAGGAGCTTGAGATAAATTAAATAGTAAGTTAACTAACAGAGATAGTAGTGGCCTTGTCTTGGGGAGAACTCTATAAGGGTTAGATCATTCTATATAAGGGTGGAATGATCTCGGCGGAGGAGTTGGCAACGGAAAGAGGTAGGGTGACTTGAGATAGAGTGTATGAGTTATACGGTAATGCTTGTAGTGAGAGTGGTGAATGGGTGGATTGTGATCTTAATTTTATATTCAAGCTGCATGTTTCTTTGATTATTTTCATGATATTACGTGGTGGGTGCGGATCGACTGATAATACCTATCAGTTCGTGTTGTTTATACTGATACTACTCTTATTATGCCACTTGGCATAGTCTGGTTGCATAATTCAGTGATATTACATATATAGGTGAAGACGATGTGATCTATGATAGCTTCTATTTCTCTTTTCTTATGATGGGAGTTGTGTCTTATTCTTTCATAAATTGTACTTTGTAGAAGCTCTTGTACATGTTTAAACTAGTTCCTTAAGGAATGTTTAGTTTGTTTCGTTCCACATGATTTTGTTATTTATCAAGTTAAGAGTACTTTCCATGATTAAATAAGATGTTAGATTATGTTTTATTAATTTTCGCATAGCCCTTTTTTAAAATTGAGTGGTAAAAGTTCTCATATCTAAGTGTTAGAATAGATGCCAATAAAAGTAGAGTAAATTTTTGGAATAACAAACATAAAAATCATATTTGCGTTCTATAGCTACAATTTTGCTATTTGCGCTCTATAACAAACATAGTTTGCTACTAAGCATCTGATTTTTATAAATCGGGTGTCTGTGTCTATGAGAATTGTGTTTGTGTACATATATGTTCTTTATGTTAGGCTAGAGTGGCGAGCGAGATTAGGAGAGAGAGGCGGGCGAGAGAGGGCAGATAATAGATAGAGGTGAATTGTATATGTATATCAGTTAGATAATTGTATAAATGTAACAACTATGTATATGTATCAATGATTGTGTTTGTATATCTGCATAAAATTTGAATTTGTATACAATTGAATCGAGTTAATTAAACATTTATATTTGTATATCAAATCTATCTCTTATTTTATGGAAACAAAATTATAATTTGTATTTTTATAAGGAGAGAGAGAAAAAAAAAATTGGACAGAGGAAGATTTGTATTAGTATAATTATAAGTGTATAGGACGGAGAGATATGTATTTGTATATACAGTCTCTCTCGCTTTATACAAACACAAACACAATTTATACATTTGTGTCTGTATAAAGTGAGAGAGGCGAGGGAGAGAACTGAGAGTGACGAGCGAGATTCAGGGGAGAGAGGCGAATGATAATGTGTTTACTACGAATTGAAATTAAATAAAACTGTAGCTTTAACATTTACTTTGAATTCATAGTTTGTTATATTGCCCAATTTTCCCATAAAACTATATTTTAAACCAATACGAGGGAGGTGGAAATAGAGTAAGCAGAATGAAAGAGGTTAGTCACGAATTGGCTTCTAGTAATCACTATTTATGCAAATGATATTTTAGGTAATACTCCTCCCAATTGATGTGACTTACTTTTTTTTTTAGTAAGTTCAAAAAAGAATGACACATTTTTATATTAAGTAATAATTTTACTATAAAATGTCTATTTTACCCTTAATGAAATGATTTACAGCCACACAAATTTCTATCATTCATTTTGGACTATAAGTTTTAAAAGTCTTCATTTCTTTCTTAAACTCTGTGTCGAGTCAAAGTACTTCATATAAAATGGGACGGAGGGAGTAGTAAACTATTTGCATGAAGTGACGTCGCAAGGTACATTTTCTTGTAAGTGAAGCTAAGAACATATATTAAAGTCAAACATGAAAAACATTATGCAACATGTCTTTTCTATGTAGGTAAATCATTTTTTTGTTTTTCTATCCGATGTTTGGAACCCACATTAGAGTTCCAACTAAATTCAAATCGCGCACTACAGGACTTATTTGGGAGTGGCGCTCCCAACAATTTTTTCTCCATATCAGTGCTCGAACTCGAGACCTCTGATTAAGAGTGAAGCACTCCCACCAGTGCACCACAACCCATGTTGGTGCCTCTTCTGTTCCAATATATATTTATATACGATGACACAGGCGAATTAGGTGTCGATTGTTCATTCAAATCTTACGGTAAAATTATACTATATTTATAAAGTATTTTTGTTATTTCTATGTATATATAACGATTTTGAATCCCCTTAACATAGGACTAGAGGTTGACTTAGCCACTTAGGCGTTTAGGGGTTTAAACTTCACCTTTGAGGTTCAAAGTTCAAAGTTTCAAACTTCATGAGATATATTTTAAGTTTTCAAACTCTTTTAATGAAAATCTGAATCCATCAACTGTATGACATGCTTTCTTTTTTAGTTAGTAAAAAACAAGACATATTTCAAAGACTTTTATAAATATTATTATCAATATTTTACCTATGTTAAATCTTGTTTATTTAATAAAAAATTTATAAAAATGTACTATTTTATTTAAAAAATAATTTTAAAACATTATAATTTTTTTTTATATTTCTCAAATTTCATGCCGATTCAAACTACGTAATAACGACAGGAAGAGTAATTTATTTTGTGCAAACAATTCGAGTAAAGTCATAACCATGTCGAAAGGGCAACTATCTAATTTGTCCAAATTTAGCTTTATATACCTTTCAACGTGAGGAATGGAATATTTGAAGAAAAAAAAAAGAAACATATTATATACCTTTCTTCTTTTCAGTTTATGTGATCGTGTTTTATTTTTAAAATTAATTAATTTAAATTTTTTTATTTTACTTTTGATTAATTAAAAGCTTTGATAGTCATTGAATCACAAGTTTTAAATTTTTTTATATTTTATTAAATTTCTTATCGTATCAAGTATGACAAATAAATTAAACGGAGAAATATATGCTTACAATATGGTTCGTTTCTTGAGATTATCAACTTGATGGAGTCTCGTGTTTACTTTTCTTGAGGAGGCTGGTGAGAGTGCACTTGCACAAACAAGTTGCTAATTTCTTTCATATTTAAACAAATTATTTGAGATGATGATTAAAGTTATTGCAATTTGTAGATAAAAGTCTAGCAACAACTTTGTATTATTATTGAAATTTTCTCGGAGATTGATTGCAATTTGAAATTAAGAATGGCCTAAAATATGATCTTATAATTAATAAGGAAGTTCAATGTACATGGTATATATCTACCTATTTTAGTGGTGACAAACAAGGGAATTGGATTGTTGAAATTGATTTGAGCTAAAATGAATTGGACTGCAATCCACTTTGATGAATATGGATAAAAAGTGGATTTAGTAAAATATGAATTAAGTTATATGGTTTTATTTTCCACCGCTAAACCAAAATTACCAAATCACAAGATTTGAACTATTATTAATTAGCTGCTATGTTAACGATAATTGGTCAGTACATGTAAATTATTTTCTACACTAATGACTGATGACATGTATACTAGTATTAATATTTGCTTTAAACTATAAAACCACCGCAAAATTCTTTTCAAAAAAGAAAGCCTTGATTTTAAATGGATATTTGACAAATAATAAATATATCCCAAGGTCAAGGATTAAGCATTTGAGGTACCTAATGATCTAAATATCTTCAGGATTCAATTAACCAAAAGGGTCATCATCAAAGTTTAATCAATAAAACTAGAATACAATTTATGACAGGCATTACGAGTTTAACTGAATTCATTTCTTTTGGCACGAATATGTGTACATATTATATATATGTTATATGATCACACTTATTTTTATCTATCAACTCTAAATTCTTAAATCTTCTATAGATAAAAATAATTGTCTTTTCGAGAAATGAACGTGAAAAAATTAATGAGATGGAATGAAACACTCCACGCTTTCTTCCAAGTTGGGATCTAAATTTTTCAAGTTATTATGATCCACTTGACATTAAAAGTATTATTTGGTTAGATTGAGGAAGATTCTATGGAGGAATTTGCTAATTATATATTCTTATAAAAAAAATAAAGCAGTAGCACCTTGTATGAGATGTGCACTCTTCAACAACATGAGTTTAATTAAGGGTGTATTTGGTACGGACTAAAATATTTTTCAACTTTTTCATGTTTGATTGAGCATTTTATTTGTGAAAATAAGTTATTTAAAAATGAGGAAAATAATTTTCCTAAACCAAAATTTATATGTGACATTCCAATAAGTTCATTGCCTTTTCCGCATTCTCAATCCTTGACCATCTCACCCTTCGCCACCTATGTATCCCCACTCCTTTCTTATCCCATCCCCACAATATTTTGTTAGATTATTTGAGCTAATCATTTTTCGTTTACTTACCAAATATTTTAAAAAATATATTTAGAAAATCTACTTATAAAAAAAATAATATTTTTTGTACGAAACACCCCTTAGTTATATATTTATTTGTTAAGTAAGTTAATCAACCAGAGATGGACCAAAAGTTTCAAAGCTTAAATTTAGGCTTTAAGTGAGCCCATGGTTTTGGTTTTCAGTCCCAACAAAATGGATTATGTTGCACTCCAAATACATAGGATACGAGGAATGAATATATTTAGCTCTACCAAAAAAAAAAGATATTTCGAAATTCCTTTTTATATTAAAAAAAAAACTCAGGCTTTAATAACACATGACTGTTTAATTAAATTTATTTGAAGTCTAAATACATAACAAAATGGGGAAAGTGCAATGTAGAAATGAAACATGGTCTAAAATGAAGAGTTACCTTGATGTATATTAGTGTAACGATCCGTTCAGTCATAAAGTCATTTTAAGGTGGTTAGGGCTATAGTACTCATGTTAGAGACCTCATAGTGAGATGAGCTAATAAAAACTGAATATGGAGAGGTTTTAAAATTGTTATAAAAATGATTCCTTCGACATAAAAACTGCTCTGAAGTAGTAACTCTGTGAATTAGGCAATTGGGATCATGTGAAAAACTATTGCGTGATGAGATAACCCAAGAGGGTAATAGATTAGACCTGGTAGAATTAAGTGGATTTGAATGCCCAAGACTATTCATGCACTTTTCTTCGAGTGCAGCTGTGATCTAGAGACTTGTATATGCACCCCAACATCTAGCGTTGTTACATTTCATATCTAGAGACTTGTATATTCACCCCAACTGTCCAAACATGCTCTTATTCATGTACTCTAGACAAGAAAAATGTTCACATAAAATTAGAGTAATCAGTTAACTGTCAAGTTCAGGTTCAATTGCATACTGATCAATTCTACTAGCACAAACCTCAGGCATTGGACTCAAAAGAAATAGAGGATGAAGGCAAGGAAAAGTTCTTGAGTGGGCTAAACCTAAACCACTAATTTGGATCAGTGCCTAGTCTAAAGCAACAAGTAGAACCAATTCAAAACTCCATGCACCAAAATAGTATTTCACAATATGCAAGCACGGGCTATTCAGCTCGAGTTGCATATATATTATTCAAACTAAAACACACTACTTATTTATACCGAGTCCTTACACATTGCCACAAAGAAAGCATAATACAAATAGTATTTCACACTTATTTGCTTAAAATCCTGAATCCGCCACTCGTTGTGCTCAGCTCAAGTTGCAGATCTATAACTCAAGATACTTAAAACACACTTATTTATACTGAATCCTTGCACATTGTCATAAAGGAGCATTAATACACTACTATTTCACACGTACCGATTTTAAAATCCTGAATCCGCCTCCAAATGTGATGGAACACATTTTTCCTTCACACCAGCTAATGTCTAGCTTATGGCAGTCCCTTACTAGGCAGAGGGACTTCATTCCTGCAGACTTCCCATGTTGGAAGCCTTCTCATTTTTCATAATGGCATGGAATAATGTAGCTCGATCCTCCTCAACAATTTCTCTCAACAATTCATCTTCAATTTTTGGAGCTTGCCAGTGAGAAGGGTCCTCCACAAGGTCTTCACTGAATATCATGCTTGATACCCATTCTTTCCATGTTGTTCTTTTGTATTTCTCCTCTTCCAGTGTGCCCGTTGCCAGAAGCTGGTAGACATAGACAACTTTGTCCTGACCAGGACGAAAAGCTCGTGCAATGGCTTGCTTGCTCTTAGAAGGATTCCACTCTGAATCCAGTAATATTACACGTGATGCTGCGGTCAAGCTAATGCCTTCTGCACAAGTTGTAATGGATGCCAACATAACCTTTGATGGTCCACCTGGCTCCTCAAATAGATCCATTATCCTCCCTCTTTGAAAAAGCTCAATGTCACCTTGAAGCACCAGTACTTCGATGCCCTTTCTCCACCCATAGAACCTCTCAAATATCTCCAGAAAAAGATTAATTGGAGCAATATTGTGGCAAAATATCAAAACCTTTTCTCTCCTGAGGAGACAACGAGGAATTAGGCTCATTACAAATTTGACTTTTGAACCCAGCTTCAGATCAAACTTGAATTTCTGGAGAGCCTCCAGCTCCTCTTCCTTGAAGTACTGGCTAGAACATGCTGTCGTTCTGATCAACCAAGGATGGATTGCACCAAGGGTAATCAACAGCTCTAACTCCAGAGGAAATCCTTTGTAGATGGGCCTTTGATTTTGAAGCTTCACCAAAATTTCTTGTTGAAGAGTAGTTGATTTCATCATCAAGGTGTAACATTGTAAACCAGGAAGGTTATCAGATGTTCCACCGTCATGCACATCTATGAATCCACCTGTTAGTTTCTTCAATATGTTTAGGCCTTCTTTCCTTTTCTTGGGGATGTCTGAATCAATGACGGTTGAAATTTTATCAATAAACATCTTTCTTGCTCGATTTTCCAATGAAAAACGCGATGCACCTTTGTTTTTCTTCTTGTACTTGGGATCCAGCTCCTTCAAGACCTCATCAACAAAGGTTGGCCTTGCTAACGTAAGTGTATTGAAATACTCTCCAAAATTATTCTGAAATAATGTACCAGAAAGTAATATCCTAAGCCGTGTATTGACCTTCATTAGACCCTTTCTTAACCTGGATTTTGTACTTCTTGGGTTGTGCCCTTCATCAAGTATTAGTAGCCCTGGACAGTGCCGCAACACCTGGGCCATATATTTCCTATGCGCATAAGGTGAATCTTCCCGTGTCAGTGTTAAAAAAGAGGTATAACCCATAAGGAGAACACTGGGTTGCGAAAGCCACATCTGCATTTTCTCAAGGCAGTCCAAGACATGCATGACATCTTGGTTGCGAGGAAGACCAGGACATAATTTCACCTTTTCCCTTAGAACCTCTCCCTTAAAGGTTTGACCACCATGAATTTGGTAGACTGGCACAGGAATCTTCCACTTTAGTACTTCTTTGTACCAGGTGTAGAGTGTTGTCTTGGGAGCAAGGACCAATGGTCGTGATCCAGGAAATAACTTCAGGTAGCTTACAAGGAAGGAAATAATTAGTAAGGTTTTCCCAGCTCCTGGAGTATGAGAAATAACACAGCCACCTCTCTCTTTGCTCTCTGGTTGCATTTCTGCAGGTACTATGGATCCAGCAATATTTTTCCACAGAAATTCAAAGGCTCTCTTTTGGTGTACCCGTAATTTTTTTCCTAGATCAGGTATCAACGCCCAGACATTTCCTTCCCCTCCTCCTGATGATGAGGGTGCTCTGGAAGAAACAGGAATGGACAAAGTATCAAGGCCATCATCATCCTGCTTGTGATCTGTAGCTTCTTCAGTTCTTTGCTCCTTGCTGGAACTGTAGTTTGAAGAAGGCATCTATAGATATGAACGAATGGTTAGTAAGCATGGTGAAGAAAATAAGCAAAATAGTGTAGCAATAAAAGCCTAATATGCAAGAATCATAGTCTAGATCTGCTTCTACATGTGCACTGAATTACATGCCGAATATACTTCCTATTACGTGTAGGATAAAATGATGACATGGACCATGACAAAGCTCATCTCTATGTAAAAAACATTTGGGAAGTGCCACCATTTCTTGGAATCTTCTTCCGGGGAATCTCTCAGACCTCTTAAGCAGATGCATCAGAATAAGAGAAACTGAAATAAGTTTGAGACTTTTGACTTACAAAGGGTGGTGGAACATCCTTTATTTCGGTGCTAACGAATCCACATAGCCGGCAAATAATTCCAATTTCTTCATTCAGTCGATAATCATGTCGACAAACTTCTCCACGTATTTCAGCTCCTATCCTGACATTACTTGCATATTGAACATGGGAATCCTGTGTCACATTTGATAAGGACAACATCAAACATAAGGTAGCACAGCAGTTATATAATCGATAGACAAAAGAAAAATAACACACTGTTGATCAAGACAATATCAAAACATAAAACAGTGACCAGTCCAATAATTTCCAGCAAAAAGCACATTCCACGAACAATATGTCTTTGTTAACATAACCAATGCCAGTAATTATTAAAATAACATACCTCACTGTCATCTAGAAGATAACATGATGCCAGGGCTAGTTCCATCTCCTTCCATAACATATCAATTTCTGAAACCTCTTCGTCCCTATTCATTGCGAGATGATCACCTGACTCTCTGTGGTCAGATTTTGTTGACTGAAACTCTTTCCACTGATCAATTATTGGTGGCTGTTCCTTATTAAGTGTGGCATCAATGTTCGCCATGCACCTTCTAATCAATTCCTTGTACACATTAGCCGCTACAGAACCCTTTTTGAATGATCTTATATCATAAATACTATCCTTCTTTGAAGTATTTCTTTTGTATTTCTTATGTGAACCTAACGCCCCACCTCTTCGATCAAGTCCCATGAACTTTAACTTTGAAATTTTGACTTGACCCCAGCGTCTAGCTTCTGGTTTTGTGAAGTTCATTTTGGAAGCTTTCCTATCATGCGATGTTGAAGAACTATTGAAATAAATATATCTGGAAACTATTTCACCAATCTCTGCAGACAAATGTTCAGGAACATCAACATCAAGCGGAACCTGTTCATGGACAGTTAAATCAGTTCCTGAAGAAGGATGCAGGGGAACAATAGCAAGTTGATGTTGACTGTCAGCTGTAACTGATTTCTTGTCTGCAAGCTTATTTACATCTGATTTGAGTGCATTTCTCCATCCAGATGAACTTTCAGAGGACTTCTCATGAGGTCTGATATTTCCTCCAAACAACTCTCTCTTGTAAGACCTGGTATTTTCATCAATTTCACCAGTTCGATAAGCATGATCAGCCTGAATAGAAAGTGCAAGTGGTAGTTCTTCATACTCCACTTTTCTCCTACCCCCAACTAACCTTGTCATCTCAACATCAAATTCTGCCATATCATCATCACATCCATAATAACGCTCTGGCTGTACAAATCGACGCTTTGACCTTCGTGGGCCCATTAGATCATACAGAACTAGAGGCCCAGCTTCACTAAGGTCACTGGTAGAATTTACATCTGGGATATCCCTAGTGAATTGAAAAACAGTGGTTGTTTGAACACCGTCTTCTAACTTGAAATTCACGGAGTGAGAATGTTGGTTTGAATTTGATTCTTTCTTGACTAGATCATCATCCACAATCTCATAGACAATCTGGTTATGGACCGATCTCACATCAAATGTAGCTTCTTTCAGGACAGATGCAGTCATTAACCATGTGAGGTCAGAGGAGAATTTTCCTATGAATAGTTTAAAAGTCTGCAACGAATTGCAGTCCTCAGAAGAACTCCAACGGTAATGTTTGTCTTCACAAGGTTTAGGTTCAAGTTTTTGGAGAACTGCAATCTGATCAATGGGCAACATCTTTATCTCTTTACTTAGGGTTTTCTTCAAAATGGGAGGAGGGCCTTGAGTGGCATAAACGCTGACATGAAATTCGCAAGTACAAGTGAGCTCATGAGGCTTCCTCTCTATAGATCTTATTTTTCCATCAATCCACACCTACATGGAAGAATCAAAGGTAAATAAGCACAATAAGATAGTAAACTTCCCAGGAAACCAACCCCAACAAACAAATGGACGAAGCACTATGGGCTACTCCAGCAAAGTCAGGAAGAACCAACTTAGGTACAACACTTGGTGAAAAATATCTTCTTATTTGGAATATAAAAGAAGGCAGTACAATTATCCAATGCTGCTACTTACAGGCTTGACATCTTTCTCATCCCCTGAATCTTCTCCTTGGTAAGGGATTGAAAGCACACAAACCTCAAGTCCAGGTCGTAAGAAGCAGGCACAATCAGATAAAGTAGCTTTTCTAGACCTCATTCGAAGATTTGTTACCGGAATATTCTCCTCAATCACCTCCCCATCAACTAGAACATGAGTAGTGATGGTCCCCATATTGATCCTTAGGCGCTCCACAGCTTGCCAAGATCCGTACCAGAATGCCTCAAAAGCTGTCAAACAATACAGGAACAATCAATGTGCACAGTTAAAATGAAGATGTAGCCCTATGTCAGACAAATAATTTACATCCTCACTTCTACAGAAAAGAAGTGTCCATATTTGGTTGTCTTGTTTCTCATATCAATCGATGCAAATAGATAGTTGTTTCAGAAAAGAATAGCAAGTCAATTCAGTTTGTATCAAGAACGACTAAAATCTAACTTTGAAAGGAGACTGAGCATCAAGCAAAGGGAGGTAATACTCAATGCTTCAACAAGAGGCAGCAATATTGCAACAGTTTGACAACTTTTTATGACTGAATGACAGTATGAACAATTTGCACTAACCAGTTTCTGCTTGTCTTTCTATGGCTGGTATCGCTTATAGCTACAAAGTATGCATGTACTCGTGCAGGAAAAAGAATAGAGCTGCTATATGACAAATATGAAGCAGTAGAAAGAGTGAAGTCTTGTCTAAAGGATACACTTCAGCAATGTTATATGTGGTTAATTTGATTATAGAAATTAATAAATGTTACCAGAGAGTAGACCATCAGGCCAAGGCCTTCAGAAACATAAATAAGTTGTTTAGATGAGGTTTGACTCCTTACAATCCAATAGTAACGAACAGTTAAAATATCAATGTCATCACAAGATTCCACGCCAATAATTTATTGCTTCAATAATCAGAATATATTGCAAAAGTGTGTTAACAATTTCATGAGGGTTTGATGATTCAACTTTCAAAACCACATCCAACTTAAATCAACATTCTCCCAGACAGCTTCTGCTGATAAAATTAATCAAAAAGTAAAAAGGAGACTAAGTTTGTAGGTCACTGCTTACGGTGTGGATCAATTGGATGAGCATTGTAATGTATATGCCTCTTCATCACCACCTAAACGTTCAAGTCCAACCTTGTCAGTAATCAGAAGAAAGAATCAGTTTAGTTGTGCCCAATGCTGCAACGGATACTGACGGAACCGGATTTGAGGTCAGCACTAAAGCAACTTGCTATGTACAATATTTCCATCTATTGCTGCAAAATTTTCCCAGTTTAACACAATGTTTAAATTCCTGGATAATAAAAAAAAAATCTAACACTTTTGTAAGATGACAAAAATAGAAATACTGTTATTCTCTCTCATTCCTTTTTGTTTTTGTTCCTCCCAAGAAATGGTCAAATTTTCTTATTCAATTGATTTTTGTTTTTCCTTTGATCTCTTTTTCATATCTAACACAACAAAATTAATCAATCAAAAATGCATTTCTAGAACGGCCACACCGTTTGAATGCCCGTGTTGGACTTTACATGATTATAATCATAAAATTGAAAAACTTCCGTTTCTGAAGATAAATTCACAGTATGTAAGAGAGAATATATATATATATAATGTGGGCAGAGCTAGAATACGAGTTGGGGATTCGGCCGAAACCACTAGTTTTTCTCCAAATTCTATATTTGTCTTAAGAAATGTAATGAATATGTATAAACTCTTAATTTAGAACCAATAACTAGAATCCCGAACCCATAAACTTCAATTCTTGGCTTGGCGACTGGACTAAGGAACAAGGGTACAGAGTCGCATTAAAAAGTGAAATTTATGCCTAACAAAATTAATCAATGAAAAATGCAAAGGTGAGTGCTTAGAAGCACTTTTTAACTTTTTCAAATACCTTCAAAAGTAAAAAAGTGATTAAAAACAAAATCATCTAAAAATAAAGCTGGGTCGGCCGAAACCAGTAGTTTTGATCCAAATTCAATATTTGTTTAAGAAACGTAATGAATATGTATAAAACTCTTAATTTAGAATCAATAACTAGAATCCCGAACCCGTAAACTTCAATTCTTGGCTCCGCCACTGGACTAAGAAACAAGGGAACAGAGTTGCATTAAAAAGTGAAATTTAAGTGTATCTAAAGTGGTTACGTTCAGTAAGGTCAGAAAAGTTTCTCCTTCGAGGAAAAAGACACCAGAAAGCAAAACAAACCTTAGGAGAAGTGTTCTCATAATGCAACTTTGCTATATATGTTGATTTTTTTTGTCTTAACAACATGATTAGCACCCAATTATCCATAACCACTAAACTAGAGCATCGATACAAAAACAGAGATAAAAGGAGAATAACTTAAAAGCACTATAAATAGGTTAATTTTCCAAATGCGATAAAAACGCTAACAAAACGCAGTTCTGGCGAAAGTCAGCAGGAATCATCTTCTAGCCATAAAAAAGCTGCAAAAAAATCGCCAAAAAGGGGAAAAACACTCACAACATCTAGTGTAGTATGAGGAAAAGGAATTAATTTACCAAATAGAGAAATACATATATTCCACAGAAATGTTGTAACCTGCAAGTAGAATTATTGAATTCAGCTACATATCAGTCGGAAAAGGGAAATTTGATAGTCCGGCGAGATTGTTTTTGGTTGAAATGCATTTAGGAATTTGGCGAATTCGGAAAGTGGAGTGAGTGGAGAGCGAATAAGGGAAAAGTCCAGAGGGTAAAATTGACTGAGGAGAGGAAAAGCGATTCTCTCATTGGGGTTTGTGCTTATTGTCTGCTCATATAATAGATTTTTGTGCATTAGTGTCTGCCTTTTTCCATGACCCTTTACGATAAATTTTAGGTGAATACTTTGGAATTCACGCACTGTTAAACAGGACAGTCAAAAATAATATCCGGTGGACTAGTACATTAGATATTTCAAAATAGTATATTGCATAACTATTATTGATCAGAAGAAGTATTTCTATTCCGTATATTTCATATTATATGATCACTTGTTAAATTAAGATAGAATTAATTAATGTTTTCCAATTTTAGCCCTATCATTAATATGACTTTGAAAGTTTAAACAAATTTTAAAGATTCTATTTTTTTTCAAGAGCTAATTAATATAAATAAATTGCAAAATTATAAAGTTAATAAATATATTAATGATTTCTTGATAACTGTGTAAAATAGGAAGTATCCATTTAATATGACGGAGCGACTACTATTTTGTTTTTGTTCATACTAATTTAGCCTCTACAAAAAATGAAAGTTTGAACTTAAACTTTTAAAGGTCATATTTATTGTAGGGGTAAAATGAAAAATAATTAATTTATATGCAGTAATTTAAAAAAATAAAAATGATTTGATTTTAAATGATAGATATTTGTGTGGCTATAAACTATTTTCCTAAGAATACATAAATATTTTAAAATTAAATTATTATTAAATATAATTTATTTATTTTTTGAGATCGATTAAAATGAAAAATAAATTATATAAATTGAGAAGCAAAGAAATAGACATTTTCCAGTTAATAGCTCTGAGTGACTAATCACATTGACAGGTGTTTGAGCTGAAAACCTGGTTCCAAATTTTGTGTGTTGATACTTATCTTTTTTACTCACATTAAATTTTCTTGATATAGCAAGTAGGAGCCCCTAAAGTTCAGAAAAAGAAAAACTTTATAGGAAGAAGTAAATTATGACAGGTTTGCAGAAGTAAGATGACAAAACACAACTCCTCATCAGCTCCCGAATTAACACGATGAAAGGTTTTTGTTTTTTTTATATTTGAAGTTCATATTAAAATTTAATTATATTTTAATAAAGTATTGTAGGACTTATTTAAAGGTGACATTCTCAATAAAAAAAAATTATATTTAGAATTTGAACACGATATATAATAATAAACACAAGAAATAGTTGAAGGGTAGGAACATTAGTTACCGTAATGATGGGGCCAACACTGGGGAGTAGTTGCAACCAGTGCCCACTAAGGGCAGGGTGGTCATGATTTGGGTAGTAAAAAAAATATTGGATCGATCTCATTATTGCGGTACCAATAATGTGGTATCGTTTGCTTTAACAAAAAATTTAAGAAAAATCAAAGATTATTGAAATTTATGATATTTTTTTGATAATTTGTAAGATTATAAATTATTTTATTAAGAAAAAAGGAGAATTTTAAAATTAAATTATTTATAATTATAAAAATGTTATTGGAGAGGGTACTAGTTGAAGAGGTTCTATGTTGTTGCAATAACAGTGTAAAAGAGACCTGTGATCATTTATTTATGACCTGTCCTGAATCTAGTCATATGTGGAGTTATTTTGCAGGAGCAATATGTAACACAACGTAATACGTATATGCTAGTTCTATTTATATGATACTTGACATATTCTTATCGTATACGTGAGGGACCATGTCTCTTATATGATTAGTATTGGTTTAAACTAGCTTGAAAGGTGATGTGATGCCTTGCACGTTTTACCATGTGTACTCCAAGTTAACCTCGGCATAAGTATTTAAACTCGAGATAGTAAGGTGGTAATTGAGTTTAAAGTTCAAATTTAAGTGCTAAATTAAGGCAAAAGGGATTAATATTTAGAGAATGGAATAAAATGGTGAGCTGCTTGCTTGGCTTAATTAAGCTACTAGGTGCATCACCTACTTGAGGTATATGGATCTAGTTAAAGAGCCCAAGGTTAATGGATCAGATTTAGGCGTATATTAATGGACTCATTTGAGGCCCAAACTAAGTTAAATAAAGAGGAACTTTCACAAATAACCACTATAATAAACTTAATTATGCTCCATAGCTATAATTTGCATATTTACGGGTTGTAGCTATAGTTTAAGCTACCTCATTTGTATAATTTGCGGGTACATTTGTATAATTCAGTTATTTTTGTATAAACTCAAAATAACTAATTTATACAATTACAAACATCAAAAGTGCAAATAGTTATACAAATTATATTATACAAATTCTGAATTATACAAAAGTTATACAAATTATATTATACAAATTCTGAATTATACAAATGCGCGAATTATACAAAACTAAAAAGCTGAGCTATGTAATTATAGCAAAAAGTAAGCCGCAAATTGTAATTAAGGTAAACTATAGCTATATTAAGTAATTAACTAATATATGTTTGCTTATACGCGTAATTTAAATGAAAATGAAATTAAAACTCAGCAGCCAAATTTGTCAAGGCCTAATGTAAGTTAAGCCCAACAAAGGAAAAGGGCAAGTAGGTGAATCGCCTACTTTGACCTTTTGAGCAGCGTGATGTACATAAGCAGGTGCATCACTTGCTTGACCAATTAGTGGCTGAATATGAAGCTAAAAAGAAGGAAGTTCTAGAGGATATTTTTAAGGGTCAAGAAAGCTCAATATAAGATAAGTATTAGCTGCTATTTCACTCCTTTTAACACAAAAAAATTGAAAATTAACTCCAGCTCTCTCTTTCTCTTTTCTCTCATGGATTAAAACAACAGCCTTAAAATTTCTTCTAGGATTCTTGAAGAAACCCTCATCTTTGCAAGACAAGGTAAGTGAAAACACATAGATTTAGCTTAATTCTCTCATGGATGATTAGGAAAACATGTTATTTATGCTCAAGTATAAGTACAAAGGCAGAATGTCTCCACAAGCTACTGCTCACTTTCCTTGATTATTAAGATAATTTTCTCTTCTTCTTTGTGTGAAGGGAAGTTGAAGTTCTTGAAGATTTCAAGTTAAAAGGAAATATTGCATAGATTGAGGTAAGGTGACTGCTCTATTTTTGTCCTCCTTATGCATGAGTTCGAGTAAAAAATTATGAGTATGTTGTTATTAAGAACTCAAGGAATGATGAGTTCAATACTTGGTTGCTATGATAAAGAATATTTGTGGCTGTTTTATGTGTATTGTTGTTGGGGCATCTTGGGTAATCTTGGAAAAGAATATCTAAGGTATGTATTGGACGGAGAAGGAGGGTGTGGTGATACATATTTGTTTAAGGGATGTATGGGCTCGTTGTCCATCAAAGTTAGCTATTGTTTTACGAGGCCCACAGTGTGATAGCTGGTGATTTTAGTTTATCATGACTTATATTGTAGATTAACACCTAAAAGGGGGGTCTGAATTGTGATAGTTGTACTGGTCAGAGAATAAGGTATGTAAGGTTGTTCCATTCCATATTCCTTGGCATGAAATCTGGTAATTGCAATTAATATCAACAAAGTGAATTTCCTAAGCTCTATCCCTAGTAAAGGAAACATAGTGGCAATGTACGATCTCCAAATAGCTAACAATATTTTTCCCCTCTTCCTAGTATGTCGAATTACTTCATTATATGTTCATTACTCTACATTTGTATAATTATCCTTCTATGTGATAGTATAGAAATGATATTCACAACAACAAGCTTGGTGAATTCTCATCTTAGTCAATTGAAGTCAATTGTGTCATTTAAGCTCATAAGTATTGCATTGATGCTACATAAGCTTATGTTATTGTTACTGCCTTGAAGTTATTATTCTCATGTCTTCTACTACTGGTCTGTAGTTCCAAATCTCAAAAATGATTATGACTACCAAAATAACAATCTCAAAGATTTAAGAAATTAATGAAGCAATCTATATAATTATGGATGGCAGTCTAAGGGAAAATGTCTAGCATGAGTCGATCATAATTGGTATAGAAGGGTGGCAGCTCAGGGGCGAAAGTCTAGCATGGGCCGATCCCAATTTATGTAATTACGATGACAGCATCCCATGGGTTAAAATGCCTAGCATGGTTCATCCTCTTCTACCACTGATCAGCTGGTCATTTGTATCACATGCCTTACAAAGATTATAAAGTACAGAAAAGTAAAGAAAATAATGTAACATATATGATCCCACAAGAGTAAACAAAGGTGGCCTTCTGTTTTGATATATGCACTTATATATTGATACTTGATTTCATTTGAGCCCTTGTTTTACATATGTTATTGCCTTACATATTCAATACTTTTTTTTTGTACTGACGTCCCTCGCGGGGGACGCTGCATTTAATGTTGCAGGCATAGGTACTCTATCTAGTAGACCTCTTTAGTAAGAGCACATGTACTCAACTGCTATTGGTGATGGTCCAGGTTGATTCGGGGCTTACCGAGTCTTTGGCACCTATTTTGTTACTGTATGATAGTTAAGGGTAAGGTGACGCCTTGTCCCACCCTAAACTAAGGTTTTCTATCTTTTAGAGGCTTCGTAGATTGATGTATATAGTTTTGTTGTGTCTTTTCTCTTAAGAAGTTGTGGCCTCAACGACCAAGTCTTGTATATAAGTTTTGGGTCTACTTGTGTTGGTTTGTATCACTGTATTCTGTCACTCCCCGAGGCTACCCCCTTGATGTAAACACGGGACCTAGGATCACGAGTGACCCCAAGCTAACCCTGAGTTGGCATATCATAAGCATACTGCTAATAACTGAATAAAATGTAAACTATGCGGAAGCTTAAAATAATAGTTAACTGAAAGATAGGGAATACCCAATAATGATCTGAATATATATAAAGTACTAAGAGTTTAGTGATACTGAACAATCACTCAAAAATTAAAGTTGAATCTAATATTATGTCTGGAAAAGCCTTTACTGACTAAAGTTGCTAGGACATGCCCCCATCTAACCCTAGCAAAATTGAAACTGAAATGAAAGACTGAGCTATGAAAAACACATGTCTATTATCCTCAAAATATGAGGACTCACCACTGAAGCTACTGAGTACGAATCGGGAATCAATCTATGCATAATCTGGATGCTGAGTACCTGAACCTACATCATGAAAGGATGTAGTGCAGAGTATTCGTCAGTACTTGAAATGTACTGAGCATGCAGGATATAGAATATAGCTAAACAAATATATAAACTGAACAAAGCGGAACTGAGCAATGACATAATTGAATATGAATGTAAATACGACAATATGCTGAAAAGATAAATTGAATGCAATGATCAAGTACTAAATCATGAATATGACATACTGATTGAATACCAAAGTATAAACTGAAAACATGGTCAAATGCACTAAAGTCTGACTGTGGGAGATACTATTAACTAACATAAAGCCAGGTGAGCTAAACGTGGAGTCCGATGTATACGCCCCATCGAGAGGACCCAATATACTTTGCCAAGGGTATAAATACATGATTGACGTGATGACTAAATCTGATGACCACAGAGGAGACTTATAAACCTATCGGGGGAATGTAAATCTGGGACTATGAGGGTAACTGAACCCTAGTCCAACTCGGTGTTAAGCTTACTCCCAACTGGAAATGTGTACAATACAACACAACTAAAATATACTGGATAGCTCAATATTCTGACATGCTAACTGAGAATGCAATATTTAAGTACAGATAATGAAACATTCGAAATCTGAGGCATGTATATCTGTTTATCTGACCTACCTAGTGTAATTCATGAACTAAACGAATCTACACAACTAGGGTTCTGAGTTTAATGCAAGGAACTAAGCAATAATGTTACGAAACATGATAATCTGATTAAGAACACTATAACAGCTAAATCATCACAATTTTCTAAAGTTCTAGAAACCCTAAGTCTAAACAAGAGATAGAGAATCAAGAATCTGACTGAATTCTAGGGACCTATTAGAAGAAAGGAATCCACTAGTGAAATTTCACATACCTGATTATGAAATTCACGGAGAAATCTTTCAATTTTGGGGTTAGAACTGAAGAAAACTTGTTGTGTGTTCTTGAGAAAGCTATCGCATCTTTCCTTCTTTTTCATTTTAAGCTTGGTGAATAGTCGTTTAAGGTAATATATGACTATAATATTAGGCTAAACTGACCAAAACGACGTAGTTTAGGGATAAAATAATTAGGAAAAGACCCAACTACCCTTAAGCTGAAAGTCGACTGCCGACCTACGGACCCTGACCGATGGTCCGTCCTGTCAGTCCGTCGATCGGCGTCTGGGAGTTGCAAACTGGGGGTCTGAACCACGAACCGTGGTCCCACCTACGGTCCGTAGGTCCCATCATGGATGCTGGATTTTATGGAAATTCTGGGTGAAGTTGGGGTGACCAACCATGGACCATACCTACGATCTGTGGTCCCATCCACGGGTTGTGGGTGGCCTCCGTCGGTGGCACCTGCAACATCTGAAAAATCTATAACTTGAGTGATTGACATCCTACCTAATAATTTATTTTCCTTCTCTTTTAGTAGCCATTAAGATCAGTGGTACAATAATTAGTAAATAAAAATGAGATAAGTGTCAAAAACACACTTACATTATTCTTTTTTCTAGTTTCATTCCTAAACTATTGAGAGCGTGCGTTTTATACCTAAACTATCACTTATTAGTTTGAGAAACACACTCATCTCTTTTATTATACTCTCTTCATGGTGTGTGTACTATACTCTCTCTTTTATTTAAAAATGGAAAATGGCCTAAAATACCCTTGAACTATTGAAATTGGTACAAATTACCCCCCGTTAACCTATTAGTCACAAAATACCCTTGACATCCACCTTTATGGCCTTATATTACCCTTACCACAAGCAGTCTCATTAATTGAATTAATTAAAATTTTCATTAAATATGTGGCACATTTTGATTTGTTGGATAGATAATTATTCAAAATTAATTTAACCAAACCCAAATTTGGATCCTTAAATGACCGACCCAACTAAAAAATCCATTATTCTAAAGGGGAAAACCCATTAACCTAAAACTTTCCCAATGTTCTTGAAGTTGCTTTCTTTCTTCTTCCTCTCTTTCCTCTTAGGTTATCCAACTTTACTAAAATAATTATCAAAGTTAAATTTCCTGGAAGTAGATATAACTTCAAGATATGTGGCATTAGTTCAAGGGGGGGAAATTGTCATCCTCTACCTACACAAAGACTAAAAGAAGAGCAATATTTGAAAGGAGCTTATTCTAAATCACTAATTTTCACCTATTTCCAAATCACTAATTCCTCTTTCTTGGAGCGGATAATTTGCTTCGCATTCTATTTGGATGGATTGTAAATCAGGAAATCTGAAACAACCGAATCAAATCGAGGAGAAGTTCTTCGTGAAAATATATTTTTGTTCTTTCTTGGGCATTTTTCAGATGAATAACTGTTGTTTATCATTTTCCTTGAAAGTTCAGCAAAAAATCAATCTGGGTGTGTATTTTGGAGTATATTAGTTGTTCTTGATCGTGCTTTATTTAGTATTCTTGAAAATTCAGCAAAAAAATAATGTGTGTATGTTTTGGGGTAAATTAATTATTCCTGGTAGTACATTCAAGAGCATATTCATGTTGGAGTAATCTCAGATTCAGAACAACAATTGACTCTCCAGCTTCATTTTCAGGAAATTGGTGATACATTTTTTGCTACAGTAGTGTATGCAAAATGTGATGCTTTGAAAAGAATCAATTTGTGGGATGATATCTACAACATCAATGTCAATTTTAATGTTCCTTGGTTGGTTGAGGGAGATTTTAATGTCATATTGAGTGATGAAGATAAAATAGGGGGGTTGCCAGTATATCCTCATGAATATGAGGATTTTGCTTTTTGTATTAATTCTTATGAGTTGATGGATCTCAATTTTAAGGGCAGTCCTTTTACTTGGTGGAATGGTAGAATTGATGAGGATTGTATTTTTAAAAGATTGGATATGATTATGGTGAATCAATCCTTTTTTGATTTATTTGGAAACCTACAATTGGAGCACTTGGCAAGAACTGGTTCTGATCATGCACCTATGCTCTTATATTGTGATAATCAAGTTACTGACATGAGAAATCCATTTAGATTCTTAAATTTTTGAGTGGAAAAAGAAGGTTTCCTGGAAACTGTGTCCAATAGCTGGAAATCAATCGACTACTCTAATGTTTTCATTAGCTTGAAACAGAAGTTAAAGAATACCAAAACAGTTCTATCCAAATGGAGCAAAGATAGTTTTGGTGATATTTTCAAGCAACTGATCATCAGAGAGGAGATTGTGAGGATTAAAGAAGAGTTATTTAAAGAATATCCTACAGCTTCAAACAGAGTGATATTGCAGCAAGCTCAAGCTGAGTTAAAGATATATATTCATTTTGAAGAGGAGTTTTGGAGACAAAAAGCAGGTATCCAGTGATTTACTGAAGGAGATAAAAACACTATATTCTTTCATTGTCTAGTTAAAGGGAGAAAAAAGAGACTTTCTATTAATAGAATGCTCAAGGAAGATGGGCAATGAGTTGAAGGCAATGATCATGTGGCTGAGGATGCTATCAATTTTTTAAAGGCATAATTCTTTGAAGAAGGAGGTACGGATGATCTATCACTTCTAAGGCATATTCCTTTTTTTGTTATTGAGCAGAATAATGAGCTTATTACTGCTTGTCCTTCTAAAGAAAAGGTGAAAAGGTGGTTTTTGAGCTTAATGGTAATAGTGCTAGTGGTCCTGATGAATTTACTAGTCTTTTCTACCAGAAGTGTTGAAATATTGTAGGGGATGATATATTCAATGTTGTGAAGGGTTTTTTTAATGGTTTACTCTTCCAAAGTCAACTATTCATACTAATTTGGTTCTTATAAAAAAAAAAACGACATTGTTCAATCCTTTTCTGATATGAGACCAATAATTCTGAGTAATTTTCTTAATAAGGTGATTTCTAGAGCTGTGCATGATAGATTGGAAGGTTTTCTTCCTTTCATAATCTCTAAAAATCAGTCAGGTTTTTTGAAGGGGAGAAACATCACTGAAAATGTCTTACTAGCCCAGGAAATTGTTTCTGATATTAGAGTAAGGGGTAAGCCTGCAAATGTAGTTTTTAAACTAGATATGACAAAGGCTTATGACAGGGTGAATTGGCAATTCTTAATTAAGGTTCTGGAGAAAATAGATTTTGATAGTAAGGTAGTGGATATAATATAATATGGAGGTTGATTGCAAATAATTGGTATTCAATCCTCATCAATGGGAAAGCTCATGAATTCTTTCACTCTTCTAGAGGTGTCAAGCAAGGAGATCCTTTATCCCCGCTCTCTTCATATTATCAGCAGAGGTACTATTTAGGGCCTTGAATGATCTGTTTAACAACAAAGACTTTAAGGGGTTTGGAATGCCAAAGTTAAGTGATAATATAAATCATTTAGCTTATGCTGATGATGGATACTCTGGGGGATTATGAATCTCAGTCTGGCCAACTAATAAACAAAGGTAAAAGTGCTTTTTACATGTTTAATAAGACAAATGCTACTTATATTGGTGATGTGGAGGAGATCACACATTTCAGCAAAGGATGGTTTCCTTTTATATATCTGGGATGCCCTATTTGTCATGCAAAGAAGCAAAAGGTACATTTTAAAGATCTGTTCAAGAAGGTGCAAAATAAACTTCAAGCTTGAAAAAGAAAACTTCTTTCTTTTGGAGGTAAATATGTTTTGATTCAAACAGTGCTTAATAGTATTTCTTTTTATCTCTTTTCTGCTATGAATCCTCCAAAGTATGTTCTCTATGATTTAAATGGGATCTTTTCTAGATTTCTATGGAATTTTAGAGAAAATGGGAGGAACAAGCATTGGATTGCTTGGACTGATATATGTTGTCCCAAGAAGGAGGGGGGATTAGGATTTAGATCATTGTTTGATGTTTCTAAAGCTCTATTTGCTAAATTGTGGTGAAACTTTAGAACTCAAAAGTCTATGTGGGCCAATTTCTCATGGAACAAATATTACAAAAAGTTGGGGTCTCAAACAGTGGAATGGAAAGGTGGTTCTCAAACTTGAAAATTAATGCTAGAAGCTAGAGATATGGTTGATCAGCAAATATGGTGGGAACCTAAGCTGGGTCATTCAAGTTTATGATTTGATAATTGGACTCAATTGGGTGCACTTCACTACTACTTGCCATTAAATAGATATATTAACTATCAATTGGAGGATGTGAGACAACTGTACAGCCAAGGAGAGTGGAACTGAGAGTTAATGAATGATTTGTTTAATGAAGAGGTTTTCTTTCATGTTGCTAATCATGTATCATTAGTACCAGATTCTGAAGAATGAGATAGACCATGGTGGATGTTGAATAATACATGAAAGTTTTCTGTTAATCATCCTAGGATTTTGTTAGGCAAAACAGAGATTCCAATGATCATTTCAAACATATTTGGCTGAAAGGAGTCCCTTATAAAGTGTCATTCTTTATATGGAGGCTGTGGAAGCAAATGATTCCTATTGGAGAAGTGCTAGTGAAGAACAGAATGACTGATAATGTGATATGTGTTTGTTGTGGACAGGGGGCATCAGAGTCTATAGAACATTTATTCATACACTGTAACTTTTCTAGTAGACTATGGGCAATTTTTGTAGCTGCAACAGGGATTGATGGTCATTTCATTCAAGTGAAAGACACAGTACTAAAATGGTGGAAGGCAGAGGTGCCACCCAATATTAAATACATATACAAGGCAGTACCTCTGTTCATTTTGTTGCCGATTTGGAAAAGAAGAAACATTATCAAACATGGTGGGAAGATGACACAACCTACTATGACTTTGGAGATTGAGAGAAACTTACACTTTATGGCAAGATGTTTATATCCTTGGTTGACGGACATACCAACTTCTTGGCCTATGCTAGTGAAGTTCATGGAAGATTACACTCTTATTCTAGGTTATAAGGTGGTGAAATAGATTAAGCCTTCAATTGGTTTTAAATGTAATTCTGATGGTGCTTCTAAAGAAAATCTAGGGCCTAGTTCTGGAGCCTTTTTTTGCATTAGGGATGTGGAAGGTAACTTGTATATGCTGAAGTAAAGAGGCTGGAGGAAAATAGCACTTTAAGGGCAGAGATCAATGCTATCAAAATGGAACTGAAATTTTGTATTGCAAAAGAATTACTTCATGTTACTCTTGAAACAAATTCTCTTATTGTGAAGAAGATGATAGATGGGGAATGGGAGGTCTCGTGGAGTGTTTCAATTGAGATCAGAAAAATAAGGCACTTGATGAAGGAAAGGGAGAGTGTGATTGAACATATTTTCAGAAAAGGCAACAAGGTTGCGGATTTTTTAGCCAACTATGTTTTCTATTTTGCAGGTACACAAAGTTTTACATTCTCAACTTTTCAGGAACTTTCAAATGAGGTGAAAACTCTAATAAATATGGGTAAAGCAGGGGCTGCAAACTTGAGAATCAGAAAAATGGAAAAAATAATAATTATGACTACTGCGACAAGAATTCTAATGCACAATAAGAAAAAATCAACAGTAGATTAAAGAAAAACACAAATACAAGGCAAGCAGAATGGGGCGCACAAATCACACAAATATAAATCTTCAGTGATGCAATGATTTACATGAATGATCTTTTACCAAAATGGATAGGATTTACCTGACCTACGCAGTGGTATTAATTAGTTTCTGTCTCAATCTGTAAGAAATGGTAAATTTTAGAAATTGAGGTCAAGGATCGATTTTATGTTTAATTGCGAGTTAGGAAGTTGATCGATTCATACATGTGTTGCTCAAGTTGTGTTGAAGAGTATTCAATGAAAATCGTTGCCATGGCATTCGTGAGATTTAGAGTGTACTGAGTGGAAACAATCCAAACTCAGCTAGTTGCAGCCATATATGAATCGATTTCTCTACAAGACATACATTGCTTCTTCGTCCTCCATGGCAAGTGGATCTCAAGCTTGAAGAAGATCTTTCCCTTTCCTTTTTTTGGTTTTCTTAGCTTTCTTTGAGTTTGGACATAGTGTGATTTGTTCTAGGCCGAGTTTTGGCCCAAATTTGTTTGTTGATTTATTAATAAAGGATCTATAGGATCCACCTTAATTTTATTTATTTTTAAATAAAATATTCATGTAACTTCAGCAAAAAAATATTTTTAGGTATATATCAATTGTTCTTGGTCATGCTCTGTTTAATATTCTTGAAAATTCAACAACAACAAAAAAATCGATTCGGGTGTGTGTGGTTGGGGTGATAAAATGGGTTAAATAATTTTGGGGCGGGTCTGATTTGGGAATGAGTTGGGTTTTTAATTAATTTAGGTTAATTAAAATATGATCAATAGTTAACTGTCACATCATTAATGAATTAATTAATGAGTTTAAATTGGTGGTCGTTTGGGATAAGGGTAATACAGGGCCATAAATGTGGATGTCAAGAGCATTTTTTGGCCAATAGGTCAATGGAGGGTAATTTTGTATCATTTTCAATAGTTTAAGGGTATTTTAGGCTCTTTTCCGTTAAAAAAAAACAACATATCAAGAGGTCAAGTAATGTGTCATGAGAATTATATCCCAATAAGATAAAATTTGTATTCTAATCTTGTTGCTTCCTTGTAATTTTTACAATGGTATTTGAAGAGATATCAGTAACATATTAATTTAATTTGTATATAATAGAATTAGAGTTGTCAATATGAGTTAGCCTATCCCATTCGGGTTAATTCATACATGCTTTGAAATTTGACGGGTCAAGGTGGGTTGGCCCATCTTTTTGTGGGCCAGAAAATGATCAGCTCAACCCACAAGTACGTGGGCTACGGACTATGTCGGGTCAGCCCACTTTTTAAAAAAGTATATTTCTTATAATTTTTTTAAATCAAATTATAATTTAAAAATATTAAATATCGACAAGACAATATTACATGCATGGCTTTAGACTGTTAGTGATACTAATTGTTAATCAGATCCACAAATAAAATTATTTTTATAATATTTAATAAGTTTGATTTCAAGTAAAAATATAAAAAGTTAAATAGAAATATTAACCTAATTGTAACCTAAAAAAACAATAAACACACAAAAAAAATGAAAATATTCCATATGCTACGGCCTACGTAGTGATTTCCTAGAAATTTTAGGAAAATTTTATTTTATGTAGTATATATTTTATAAACATAATTTGTATTTAAAGTTTAATATTTAAACCTATAAAATATAATATGTATTTTAAGTTTAATATTTAAAACTTTAAATAGATTTTGAGTTTGGACTCTTAATATTTATAATATTATATTTTATTCTTATTTAACCCACGGACCGGCCCTATACATATTTCTCAAGCCCCACAAATGAGCAGAATTATTCAGGCCGGGCTAAAAAGTTTTTTTCTTAAATGGGCTCCAAAAATCTATAGGAAAAATTACATAACTAAACATATTTTACTACCATATATACTTAATTTACCTATACTTTCAAAAAATATTACACATAATATCACTTTTAATATTTATACCATGTATTTTAAAATATTTAATCAAATACCCAAATCTCTTAAATATGGTATTGAAAAATTATCTTAAAATTTAAAATCCTTAATTAATGATAAATTAGCAATTTCCCTCCCCCAATCTGTCTCTATCAGGGGAGAAATTAGGAAGGGGGAAGGGGTGTCACGTGACACTGCTTTGTCGGAAAAATTTGCTAAATAACATACGGTTATGAAACAAAAGCAAACATAGACGGTTTAATTTATATTATATAAGTGACACTCTTTATACATTCGAAGTGCGTAGCTCGGCCGGTTTTGTGCAAAAATTCCTTACGCTAGGTCGCGGGTTCAATCCAATATAGCCTCATTTTTATGTTTTTTTTCTTTGACCTTCTTTGTTTAGTAATTTTAACTACATTTCATTTAAAAAAACTCATCAAAAAAAATTATAATGTGTTTTATATTTATTTATTTATTTTGAAAAAACCATAGTAATATACATGAATTGTGTTTGTTTGTTAAATATGGTTTATATTATTTTATTTATTTTCTCATTTTAAAAGTGACACCGCTTACGAAAAATTCTGCATACGCCACTGATCTCTATATCTCACCCCCCACCCCACGATCTTCTCTCACCCCACATTTTCAAACACCTCCCCTATCTCCTCTGTTCCTTAATCCTCTCAAAACATGTTTGCATATCCCAAATTTAAAACTAAATTTTGATAATAAAAAATATACAACGAGGTAAAAAATAATTTCATTATTATAACGTATCTTGGTTTACATCCCAGTCATGTATTTGAGATAGAGTTCATATTGCTCTAAAATTCAATTTTATAAACTATTATAAATTAGTATTTGTCAATTATACACATGTATCTGAGTAAATATTCATCACTATTTTTATCAATTTTGAATCTTTATCATTGTTTTAGAGTAAATCTTCATGTATTTGTCAATTATACACATGTATTAATATTTTTTGAATAGGCTTCACTTATGTATCTGAGTTATATCCCACAAGTTTTGAGGTATCTGAATATTTTATGTATCTTCTTAATGAAACAAACATTTTATGTATCTTCTTAATGAAACAATAGTATTGGCCATTGCAGGAAAAAGAAACTCGAAGTTTTTAAAAAAGAAGAGTGAATTTTCTATAAAAAAAAAAGGGAAGGATTTTCAGTATCTAGAAGTGACATATACATGTATCGGAAGTGGAAAATATGGTATTATATGTAATTATACAAACTTAGAGGAAAAGGAGGTAATTAGATACTAAACTAGTGAAATTTATGTTGTTTACCCGAATCTTAACTCAGTCCTATCAAATCACGGGTGTCTAGCCTGTATTGATGGCTCTAATTAATAATGAGAGACTGAAAGTAGAAGAGAAATGCTAAACTAGAGCTGACAAAGCTTGGATTTCTTCTGCTTCTTTTTGAAGAGTTAGTTTGATAGAACAACTACATTTCACATCTAGGATTGCAATACAAACAATTTATTGAATTACAATGTAGAAAAGAACATGGACTAAAACGTCTCAAAACGTATATTACATCCCGACTGAAACTTATTATAGAGATGCAAAAGCCGAAGTGCAAAACAGAACCACACAATCAGTAAAATCTACCAAGTTATGGATGAGGGCTAACATAAAACGCTGTATAGCACCACTGCTTTCATCCCCATATATTTGCTCTTCTCCTTGCTGCAAATACTTCTCTGATCCACTCGAAACAACACCAATATTCATTGGCAAATCCCCTGGGAATACTTCACAAATACACACTACAGAAGTTATGAATGAAGTGTAAATGCCGGCAATGCATTCTACATTGTTCCAATCAAAGCACAAAAACAAGTACCTCAAGTGTCAACCAAACTATAGATCCCAGAAACATCTTTATTTATCTATTTATTTGTGGTATCACAACACCAAAATGAACTAATTGTTGACTCACTAGGCAGGTTAGATCTGTACAAGATTAGTCCTCCAGAACACCAACCAAATGCATAACTCTTCGATGCAAAAACTTATCGAGAATCAGCTGGCCTGGGAAAAAGGGCAACCAATGCTGCCCAACATGATAGAAAAAAATAAAAAATTAAACGATACCAAAACATTGTCCAAACTCAACATCTCTAGTTTTCTCTTCCTCACATCCTATAACTCAATCAACGATGGTACCATGTATCTTTCTGCGTAAACTTTCAAACCACAAGTTCAGAATCCAAGTCTATGAATGTAAGGTCATCCAAATTGAAATTAAGATCTTCTTGCCGGCCTGGTTTCAGAAAACCAAAGCCATAGTCAACTGTCATAGGTGCCTCCTTCCCCATTTCCTGTGGATCTCCCAGCGGTTGATGCACTGCATTCTGGGGCTGACATGGCGAATTTGATACCAAATTGTTGTCGTAGGCATATTGCTTTCCATCTGAACCGAAGTCGTTGGTGGAAACTGGAGTAGAATCTAACATAGCCAATAGCTCATCTACATCAAACATCTCATCCAAATTTAAGTTATCTAGACAATCCCATCCAGACTTGAGCGTACTTGTAGGTTCCTCTTTAGCTTCAACAATTTCCATCTCACCAGGCAACCCCGCGGTCTCGTCCTTTCCTTCGTCTTTCACTGAACTCAACGGTGTGCCAGCTTCATGAATAGCAGTTCTTGCACCCTCGTCCGGACACACCCCGCCGAAACTGGAAGCAACGGTGCAATCAGATGCAGATGTAGTTGCACAGGAAGCAGAATCAGAATCATCCATAGAAGGGTAATTTGGCAGATTAAGCCTTGCACAAGGACCATACATAGCTCTTGCAGCTTCATCATATGCTAGAGCAGCTTCAATTGCTGTACCAAATGTACCCAACCATAGCCTACTACCTCTTTTAGGTTCCCTAATCTCAGCAACCCATTTACCCCATGTCCTCTGTCTAACACCTCTGTATTTACACCGTGAATTTTCGGGTCCCCCTTTACCTCTCATACACCCCTTCTTTGAACCTTTAGCAGGAACTTTACGCACTGGCTTCCCTTCATCATCAGCACTATCTAGTTTATCATTATAATCTTTCCATTTAGCTAGTGTCTCTTCCACATTCTTTGTTCTGTCCCTTCTACTCCTTGATTTCCTCTTTCGACTATAATCCAACGGCAGAGAAGCCATATTAGCAGCTTCATACATATCTCCCAAATTTCTGTAACAAGGCAAAACATTCATTACTATGCCACAAATATATCATATTACTCCCCCACAACGATAATTAATTATACAATCCTAAAAAAATACTCATCATTCAGAGCAATGTAAACGGAAACAGAAGACTCTAAATTTTCTCAAACTAACAAGTGTGGAATAAAAAATCAAGAAAAGAGAAAAAAAAAAAGCAAGAAAAGAAAGACTGATCTAACCAAACTAATCACATATAGATGAATGAGATTAGGCTACATACCTCTTTTCTTCTGTGTGTTTTTATAAATGAATTGATCAAATTGGTGAGTTCTTCAAGAAGTTGTTTTTTTTTTCTCTGATAAAAGCTTTGTAGAGAATGATAGAATCAGAAATCTGTTAGTAACCGAGCTACTTGAGTATTTATAGCCTTCTCTAGATATTTCTAGTATATCTACTCTACTCCTTACCTTATACTCTCCGTTTCATTTTATATGATTTCGTTCGACTTCCTCCATCTATATTACTATATAACTTAGTTTGACTCGACAAAATTTTAAAAAAAATTACAATCTAAAATAAGATAAGTGATAGATATTTTTAACGTAAATCATATAAACTGGACAGAGGGAGTCTATTTATTTAAAAATCTCTCAATATGGTGACGTGGCAATTATTTAATCGAGTCGTGGCTGTTGGGATGCCGCGGGATTCAGCACGTGTCACCTGAAACTTCGCGAACCACTCGTTCTATACTTTTTGTAAATTTCCTATTTTGACCTCTCATGATATTAATTAAGCCTCAATAGTCAGCTTTATTACCTTTATGCCCCTCGGTTAGCGATTGGTCTAAATTATTTATCAGGGGCCAAACTAACGGAGCCAATAGTTTTGCAAGTTGCAAGTAGATACCTATGATTTGGTAAATCATATGGATCAAAAAGTTGGCACATCTTACTAAGAAACCACATTATAATTCGAAAAAAACGTTTCATATCAATAAACCTAAAATTTGAATTTAAAATCTGTGATAATAGCTAAGACACCAAATTAATGTACATTACTCAAGTTTTAAAAAGTTGGCACTAAATAATGGTTCACGCGTTTTGAGTTAATAAATTTAGCATCATATATCACCTGTAAATTAAGGAGTAAGAATAGAAGATACTCTCTCCCCCTAATTACTTGTCCATTTTTAATTGACACACCTATTAAAAAAATAATTAATGACATAGTAAGTTTATTATTTTACCCATATTATTTATGAAGTGGATGAAAAGTTCTACATTTTTCAAAATAATTAGTCATTTAATTGAGGATATAATAGGTAAAAAGAATTTGTCTTTTCTTGATTTGTAAAAATAGACAAGTAATTAGGGACAACTATAAAAAGAAAAATAGACAAGTAATTAGGGACAACTATAAAAAGAAAAATAGACAAGTAATTAGGGACATATGGAGTAATAATGTTTCCCTCTCTCTTACTTATTCCCCTAAATAAAATCTCTATATTAGCACCATAAATTTCTCAAAATAGACACACTCAATAATTTTTCAAAAGATGTAAATATTGAAATTAAATATATTCCGAAATTATATGTAAGTAAAACCTTTATAAATTAATATAGATGGGACCATGAATATTAAGTTTGGATAATTATGATGACAACTCGAGTAGTTAGCTGATCAGTTCAATTAGTTAGTTAGCCTAGCCTAGATTCTGTTATTTCCATCAGGTTGCTAGTTAGTTATTAGATGTCAGCTGTACAAGTTTGTTAGCTAGATATTTTCATTTTTCTCTTGTATAAATACATGTAAGCTCACAGATACAATTCAATTGATTGATTGTTTTCCCCCAAATTACTTTCTCTCTCATTGATCTCTCCCATGGATCATATCCATGGATGAGGATTAGCTGTTACGTTTGACATGGTAGATCCTTGATCGAGATTGATTCATCTGTTGTTCGCCAATCTCCATTAGGTTTCCTTTTTTCAATTCTGTTTTAGAGTTTAATTCTCTTCTCTGTTTGTTCGTTGTAATCGTCATTGTACGACTCGAGTTCTGCAGATTGAACTCCATCTTATCTTGTATTTTTTTATTTCTACTGTACAACCTCCATAATGGTAGTTGAAATTGGGGGACCAGTCGACTACTAACAATTCCAGTAACAATGGTGGTAATAATGGTGTTAGTGGGAATGACAACAATTCAGCTCTATACATGCATCCTTCGGACAATCCAGGTGCATCGTTGGTACCTACTCCCTTTGATGGAGTAGGATATAGATTGTGGAAGAGAGGTATTCTCAGAGTTCTCTCAGTCAAGAATAAACTAGGGTTCATCAATGGGGAATGCACAAAGCCAGATCCAGGGGTATCAACCTCACGTTTTCGAAAATGGGAGAGATGTGACAATATGGTCACATCGTGGATCCTCAATTCACTTGCTAGGGAAATCGCAGATAGTGTGGATTATGTGAATGATTCATTCGAGCTATGGAAGGAGCTGGAAGATCGATATGATCAGACGAATGGAGCTAAACTCTATCAGATTCAGATAGAGATTAATGAACTCTCACAAGGAACATTAGACATCACAACGTACTACACAAAGATGAAACGATTATGGGAAGAATTGAGTACTTTACATCTTAAAACGCAATATAGCTGTGATTGTAGATGTGGAGACATGGAGTGTTTTCAAAGTGGAGCAGTATATGAGACTAATTCAATTCTTTATGGGATTGAAAGAGGTGTATATTGTGGTTCGAGGGAACATAATCATGATGAATCCATTGTCGTCACTTGCTCAAACCTTCTCGCTTCTAGTACAAGATGAAAATCAGCGATAAATTAATCCCAGTAGTCAACTATTCATGGAGTCTACATCTTTCAGTGCAAACAATTCAGGAAAGAGGGACATGGACTCGACCTCATTCAATGTGAATGGTTCAACAGGAGCAAGCTCTTCTAGGCCTTCACAAAAAATTCCTCCTCAGCAGGGAATTTCAATTTCAGAACCAATTACTCTCAAGCTAATCCCTGCAACAACAATAGGTCTCGTATGATTTGTGACTATTGTAAGAGACCAGGCCATACCTGGGACAAATTCTACAAACTGCATGGATATCCACAAATGAAAAATCACCACACTCCAAATAATAACTCTAACCAGGGTAGTTATCGGAGCAGCAATCAAGGTCCCAAATTCAACAAAGGTAAGGATTTTTTGGATGATGTGCATGAGGACACACATGATGAACAAGTCCCAGACTGACAAAGGAACAATATACACAATTTAGGGAGTTGCTACAACAGTTTCGTATGGAGAAGCATGGGGATTCTGCTGTAAGCATGGACCTGGTTGATGGAAATGTGAACTTCGTAGGTATGATAGCTTATACCTCCTCCATTTATTTTGGTAAATTGTCCTGCAGATGTTTCAAAAACAAGAATGATTTTTGGATCCTAGACTCAGGTGCCTCCAATTACATTAACTTCGAAATCAAATTCCTAACCAATATCACATACCTTCCATATCATTTAATGATTACCCTATCAAATGGTTATAAAGTGAAGGTCAAGCAAATTGGTAATGTGATACTTGCATCAGATATTGTCTTACACAATGTACTTTATGTGCCCTGTTTTAAGTATAACCTAGTTTCTATTCACCGTCTTTCCAAATCTATGCCTAAAAGTGCTGTCTTTTTCATTGAATCTTCATGCATTCTACAGGGCCCTTCAATTTGGAGATTGGTGAAGCAAGGGATAAACTTCACTTTCTCTATTCCAAGGTTAATAGTTCTCAAATTTTTCAATTGCACAAGGAGATTTTCACTCGGGTTCAAGGAATCTGCCATGTTTTAGTTTATTACTCTAGGCTAAATGACATGTGGGATGAGTATGACTCTATTATGCCTACTCCTGCATGTAGTTGTTCTAAATCTAGGGAGTTTTTTTAACATCTACAATATCAAAGAATGTTGCAGTTTCCATGGGACTTGATGATAACTATAGTTAGGCTAGGAGTCAAATTTTATTGATGCCACAACTTCCCCGCGTCAACGAGACTTATGTCATGATTAATCTGAAAGTCAAAAGATAGTTGTCAGATCAAGTAGAATGATGCATGAAACCTAATTTAAAGTCTCTAGGTGCCAATAAATTTATCAATTAAATTAATTTAGGCGTTGAATCAAATTATTCATCTTTTCAGTCTATATGAAAAACCTAACAACAAAATATGAACATAAATAAGATGACAATTTATGTATTCAGACTACAATTTGTACTCCACATTCAACTGAGATAATGAAGTGAACAAAGCTAAAACTTTTAATAATATTACTAATATAATAAAATATTTATCATTATTTACAATTGTCTCGGTGAGTTTTCATATTCTGAAAGTGGTCAATGATGACATCATTACTTACATTTACAAATACATTACGCTCTATATAACAAATTCAAAAATCATTTAAAGATTGATCATCAATATTATTCTACCCTTCATTTTTTATGTTTCAGGAATGAAAATGCGCTCTTTACAATCGTTGTATCAACATGTAAAATTAGAGTCAACTTCACAAGTACATAAACAAGTGAATGAGTTTTCACAAAATTTGCCTCAATAAATGCCTTTGTCAAATTACAAATTCCTTTCAAGTTGAAAAACTTGGAATTACCACCTCACATATGAATTATGAAAGTATCGAGTTGGTAACTCAAATCTAGAGAAAGAAAACAGCAACAACGGGGCGATTGGACGAGGGAGATTGATATTTGGAGAAGAAAACAAACATGACTTTCAATTTGAAGAGAGAACAAAACTTTTCTTTTTAACTTTTATATCATTAAATAAATATAAACTAATAAGAAATAAAAGAAAAGTCAAAGTTTGATAAATAAACTAGTAAAAAACAATCATTTATTAATGCTTAATAATAAATCAATAACAATTAGAAACAAAAAAAAAGATTTGTTAGTGTTGTGTCAAAGTTTTTTTTAAAAGAAAAGCAGCCAGCAAGAATCGACCCTGCAACCTCCGCGGACAATGTATGACCCTTTGCCACTGGCACCACAAAGTAATTTATTTCACTAGGTGGCATATCAATTATATATATATATATTGAGAGAGTTTTTCCGTCGAAGATTGTGGGTGGGTGACACCCCCACGAGCCTTCATAGATCCGCCCTTGTGTAGAATAACCAAGAGTTTGAGATAATTAGAAATAAAAGTAGAAAACTAAACTCTAAGTCAAGGACTTTATACAAAATGGTATAATATAATTTAATTAATTTACTATCAAGTTATCGGTTAACCCGTTAAGAAAAATCTCAAACTGTTAAGAATCGATAACTCGTTACTAAAAAAAATCAAAAGTGTTATCAAAACTGCTAAATCAATAACTTTTTTTTGGTTTGTATAATCGGTTTTGATTCGATTTTGAAAAACCCTAATTAAGAAAACTTTTGTATTTGTGACACTAGATTTTAGGGTTGAATTAAGTTCTGCATAGTTATAGACTTATGAAAAAAATTAGGTTTTAAGACTGTTTGGCATGTGGTTTATTTCCTTGCGATTAATTATTATGTTTTCGTATTTGCTTACCTACCGAAGATTAGGATAGATATCCTCATAATCCTGAATTTTGGATTGTGATATTATTTGTACTCTCATTAGTTGATTTTTGCAGGTTTGAATTTTGGTCCTAATAGGGTGTGATCACCCAAGTCCAAGAACATTTATTGGGCCACAATTAATTCAAGGGTAAATTAAACAAAATGTCTGATAGGTTAATTTTTTTATACAAAAAATAGCACATTTAAAATAAATAAGTCACTTATATTACAATAAGTAGTAATTCGGAACTTTTATCTTTCAAGATTAGGCCTGTTCATCCTTCTTCTTCTTCGTCTCTTCATCTTCTTCTTCATTTTTTTTAAATAACTAAAGAAAATGTGGCATACCACAAAGGTCGAATTATATGTCAAAAGATTTGAAACATCAAGAAGATTTCATATCTAAAATTTTGGGACTGTTTAGAGGTGATTTTGAGTTGATCAAGATTGAATAGTCAATGGATACTTCATGTATAGCTAAGCTATATTCAATTTCTTGATTGTATCATAATGTATAGTTCGGGGTATAGCTCAGGTATGGATAAGCTATAGCATATATTATATAGTCAATGTATACTTCTTATGTCTTTTGACTATGTTTTATGTAAATAAAATATGACTAGATTTATTGTAAACTAATTTCTTTTTGGAAAAATTGTGCATTATAGCAAACTATTAATTCAATATAGATGTTATAGCTACAGTTTCATTTAATTCTAATTCATAACAAACACATTGTCATTCTAGCCTCTCTCCCCTGAATCTCGCTCGTCACTCTCAATTCTCTCCCTCGCCTCTCTCACTTTTATACAAATACAAATGTATAAATTGTGTTTGTATTTGTATAAAGAGAGAGACTGTATATACAATTAATACATATCTCTCCATCCTATACACTTATAATTATACTAATACAAATCTTTTTCTGCCTAGTTCTTTTTTGCCTTTCTCTCTCTCACACTTTATACAAACACAAATTATACAAATACAATGTATAATTTTTGTTAGTATAAAGCGAGAGAGAGATTTGATATACAAATTTTAATGTTTTAACTCCATTCAATTGTACACAAATTCAATTTTTATGCAGATATACAAACACAATCATTGATATATATACATAGTAGTTACATATATACAATATACATATACATATACAATTCACCTCTCTCCACTCTCTGCACTCTCTCGCTCGCCTCTCTCCACTCTCTACTCTCTCTCGCTCACCTCTCTCCTTTCTCTCCTAATCTCGCTCGCTACTCTAGCCTAACACAAAGAGCATATACATATACAAACGTAATTTTCATAGACACAAACACCCGATTTATACAAATCACTGCGATTTTATACAAACTAGATGTCTGGGAATCAGATGCCTGTGATTTATACAAATCAGATGCTCCATAGCAAACATAGCGATAGAGCGCTAATATGATTTTTATGTTTGCTTTTCCTAAAAGGGAAAAAGGATAAATATAACTTTGAATTATCGTAAATGGTATGTATATACTCTTCGTTATACTATTAGGACATCAATATCCTTACCCTTCAAATTATGGTCTAAATTATGGAGTGTATACCCTTTATACTAACGGTGATACACATGTCTTAATCATATCCACTGATCCGATATTTAATAGATTCCTACCCAAAATTTAAAGCCCCACCCAATTAATTAAAAACCCACACCCAAATTATAACTCAAAACCACATCACGTTCATTCAACCATCCCTACAGAAAAACCACATTTCACTGGCGACGACCATCACTACCACCACCATGGACTCCACCTTAACTATCGGTTCATCACCATTCTTCCACCACTCCATCACTAATGTCAAATCACCAACTTGCTTCTCCATTTTCACAATCCCCAAAACTGCTCTTAAGACCTATAGCAGAAGATTCATCCTTCAAGCTTCGCCAATGGAAATTTCAAGTCAAACCAATTAATCTCTATCCTCAAATTCACCGATGTTGCTGGTGTTTTCGCCGCCGTTGGCATTAGAGAGGTTTCCTATCGGAACTTCATTGTTAAGGGCTAAAATCCTCCACTTTCTATAATAGAAATTCAAGAAGTAGAAGAAGAATTAGATTCACCACTGACTCACTTCTTAGAATCCAGTCCTGAAGCCATTGAAGCCCTAAATAATCTCCTCCATGAAAAAATGGAATCAAGGGAGGACAAAAGCCTGAAAATATTGAAGAAGTTGTCGTCTGCTCAGCCGGATAATACGTAATGGAAAATTCTTGACTGCGAGATTATTGAATGAAATGGGGGAAACTTCATGAGAAAATTGAATAAAAGGTGTCAAATAAGTCTTAGTTTTGTTTTTGTTAACATTGACTTAGTCAAAGAGTATTAAATGAAAAGTGCACTTGATTAGAGTAATTAAAAACTTTGGGGTGTAGATTAATATTTCGACTATTTTGAAAAAAATTCCTTTTTTTTTTTAATTCCAAATTTTAAACCTTCCCCCTTCATTATCTTTTCAATCTTTCTTCTCATATCAAATATCTTTCTCCCTTTTTTTTCTTTCTCTTTTCAGATTTCTTCATCCCTATTTTTTTTCTTTCTTTCTCTATTCCTCCATGTACTTCTTCTTCTTGTTGATCATATTTAACAAACTATTTTGCTTTGTTTTTAGAAGTTTTAAAGTCATTGAAAAAATATATAGAAAATCAAACAATTGTTGAAGCTATTGCTGAAGTTGTAATAGATATCTTATAGTCATATGTTGCAATACATAAGTCTATTTAATTGCAATAAGTAAGGTATCGATTGCAACATATGATTATTCTGTTGCAATAGATAAGTCAAAGTTGCAACTGAAATTACATGTTGTAACAAATATTTTATATTTTGCAATGAATAAATTATATGTAAGATATCAGTTGCAACATATGATTATTTTGTTGCAACAGATACGTCAACTATTACAGAGGTAAGTTGTATGTTACAACTGATAATACATCTTTGCAGCAAATAGGTCATTTGTTGCAACATATGACTATTTTATTGTAACAGATGAATTATCTGTTACAACAAATGACTTATCTAATAGAAGTCATCTGTTACAAAAAATAAAATAAAATTGCAACATATATACTCATTTGTTGAATTTGTTGCAATATTTGTTGGAAGTTCTAAAATGACAGATTTTTCTCTTCTTCTTTTTTCCTGTTTTGGATTCCCTTCCTTTTTAGTTAAAATTGGGGTTTTAGTCTTTTATATTTTTACCCCTTATTTGATATAATGGATCAAACTGTCAATTTTAAAACTAAAGGGCAAATCCCACACATTTCTAATAAATCATTAATCCTTAATTACACAATTGTCACCTACACTCAATAATTAAAATTTCTGTCACCACCATTTAATTTGGCACCTTAATGTCACCCTTAATTCAAAATTCCAAGGTTCATGCGGAGGTTTTCGATGAGATTTTATCGATAATCCTCTTTCATTCCAGGTGTTGTTTGAGAATGCATTGTTGAATGTTGATAGATAGATGTGGTGAGGGGTGGAGGTGATTCTGAGGTTAGCTGAGGAGGAGAGCAAAATGAAGGAATTTGGGTGTGGGTGTTTTTATTTGGGTGGATTTTTTAATTTGGGAAAAAGGACAAATATGTCCCTCAACTATCGTAAATGGTACTCGTATACCCTTCGTTATATTATTAGGATATTAGTGTCCCTATCGTCCAAATTGTGGAGTGTTTATACCCTTTTACTAATAGATATCAACCAACCCAATATTTAATAAATTTTGATCCAAAAATTAAAAACCCACCCGATTAATTAAAAATCCACCCAAATAAAAAATATCCACACTCAAATTACAAAGAGATTTCACTGTAATTTCCGATTGCCTTCTCATACTTGAACCTTGCTCTTTGCCAGAAAATAATTCCAACAGCCCAACCCAAATGTCTACACGCTGACTTCTATGTCACTACTCCTGGCAGTTGAAAACTCCCTCCATATGTAACCTTTCACAACTTCAAACTCGCGAAACCTAGTCGTTGATCCCCTGCGAACCAACTTTGACTAATTTGATGACTCCTCATAGATCTCAAAACAAAACACGATATCTTGAACCATCAATAATGAATTTCACAGTGCCCAACATGAATCGGCAACACAAATAAAGAACAAATCAAAGAAGAGAAACAAATTAAACAACCCAAAAAGTCTGAAAAAGAAGAAAATCAAATCATTTTTCCAGAACATTTACTTTTAATGATGTGTAAATTGAAGCTATCAATGAAAGTTTTACAAAGAAACAACCTATGGTTCTCAGATGGAATTTTTCAAATGGTTTACCACAGAGAACACAAGTTCTCATATGGTTAACCAGAGAGAACAAAAGTTCTCAGATGGTTTACCAGAGAGAACACAAGTTAAATCATCCAAATAAGAGATTCGTAAAGAACAACTGAAAAGGCAGCGAAGACTGAAACTAAATCTACGGAACACAGAAACAAACACCTATTACAACCACCAAGATTGTCATGTTCTTTATTGGCGACGGTGGGTATGTCCATGGCTACCGTGATTGACCAGAAATTAGTGAATGTAATCGCTTATAATGTGCTAACAAGGTGCAAGTTGGAGCAGATTAGGACGATGACGGCTAAGCTCCTATCAGAGAACTATTGCTGGACAGAAAAAAATTAATTTATGGAAGAATTGAGGGTTTAAGTTATGTGGGTCGTGGATGGGTTAGATTATGGGTAGATGGGTGGGTTTTATTAGTTTATGGATAAAAAATAAATTGCTTTTGGATCGACCGTTTAGATAATGACACGTGGCCCTCCGTTTGTTATAAGGGTAAATACAACCCAAAAGATTGACGGCAAGGGTATGAATAGCCTTAAAGTATAGCGAAGGGTATTGACATATCATTTATGATAATTCGGGGATATATTTGTCTTTTTTCCCTTTTAATTTTGGGTAGAAATTTATTAAATATTGGGTCGGTAAATAGAATTAAGACATGTGTACCGTCGTTAGTATATAGGGTATATACGCTCCACAATTTGGACGGTAAAGATATTAATGTCCTAATAGTATAACGAAGGATATACACATACTATTTACGATAGTTCGAAGCTATATTTATCCTTTTTCCCTTCCTAAAATTTACTCTTATTTTTGAAACTTTCCCTTAGTTCAAAGGATCGTAGTTGAAGCCCAGTACTGAAGCACTGTAATATTGTTACCGCAAGTTCTTAATATAGTAGAAAATTTGTAGTAAATTATTAGATAAAGTGAAAAATTATTCAGAAATCAAATCATCTCTATTAATTGTTGGACTTGAAAGAATACAATATATATATCTGCAACATCGTGGGTTGAATTTTAAAATAGATGGTGCCTTGACTTGCAAGTGTTGGCACCATCTTAACTCATTAAAAAATTAAGAAACTACTGTATTAATTAAGCAAAAAAAAGACAATATAATTGATATAGACTAAAATATTCAAAATGATTTCTGTAGTGTTGTGGATAGCAGGTGTTAACAAACAGGAAGGTCAACTGGAGGCTCCTCTACTGCTTCTAATTCAGTAACTCCATTTTCCACTAGGAATGCCATGGCCAAACCCCAAGTAATGTGCACATCCAAGTGACAGTGCATTAGCCAAACTCCTATTTGTCATAACAAAAAATGTTTAGTCCAAAAGTTTGAATTATTATAACATGTTATAGGAAAAAAAATTAAGAAGTACTCCCTCTGTCCCATTTTATATGAGTTAGTTTGATTTGACACGAGTTTAAGCAAGAAACAAAGGAAAGTGAATCATATAATCTGGGATAGAGGGAGCTTATTTTCTATCTTCTTACCTGGATTATCAGCTACAAATCTTATGACAGACCATCCATTGACTGGTACACTTGCAGTATTACGAAGAGGTGGATCAACAAGGTTAAATTTAGAAGTATCTGTTTGTGGATTGAAGTTTCCAAATCCCTCAGCAAGAATGTAAAAATCGTATCCGTGAAGATGAATTGGGTGGTTTTCAGCTGTGACAATACTAGTCCCCTGCAACACAATCTGCACTCTCGCTCCATAACTTAACTTGTATACTTTAGTCGCGGAAATAGGTTGCCAGAGTGACCTACTAACATTACCAGTGTAATCAAATTTAAAGGGTGGGCTTGATGGGAAATCTGTGGAGAAAACTCCAGGTATTCCCTGGTGATGTGCTTGCAGTAAGGAGAAATTGGATGGTAGCACAAATGATACATTGTTCATACTGGCAGTGAATCGTGTTCCATTTGGACCTTGACAGCTGCTGGAACTTGCCCCTGCAGGGCAATTTTTGAGTCCCAATCCAACTGTGAAGAATAGATCTTCATCTATTTCAGTTGGCACTTCGACTTTTATTGCACTTCTGAAGCTACTGGTGAAGGCAGTGGCGGTGGCTGTGTCATTAAATGCTGGTAGAGATGGGAAAGCGGGGTTTATCTTGACACCCTTAGCAGGGCAAGGAGCGGCCTTGTACTCTAAGATGGCTGTGGTTGTGGTGTTGTCAAAGGGTGCTCCTTGTGCACTTGCGTAGGCACGTGCAGCCATGTAGTATCTGGCTGGAGGTTGATTAGCAGTTATGAGGACATCAGTAGTCTGGCCTGGTCCTAGCATAAGGACTGATGTCGTGAATGGTTTAACATAAGATGCATCTGCTCCAACAACAGTGAACTTGTGGTTCGCCACTGAGAAGAAAAGTTGTTGGTTGAGTCCAGAGTTGATGACTCGAAGGAGGTTCGTCTCACCTGAGTCCACATGGACTATGGTAGTATCTGCACAAGGATTTAAGTTATATGCATCGGAAACTATTTTTACATCTGTTATAATCCGTCACATTTTAAATGCATTGTGGATTGACAATTACCTTGATTAGAACACTTGTAAAGATCACCCGGTTGACCATTGATGGTGTAAGCATCTGATGCATTAGGTGCTGCTCCCGTTCGTGTGGCTTGTCTAATAACATCAATGGGGTTTGCATCCCACCACTCACCTAAACAACATGCCCAAATTAAGTACTATTTCAGAAAAAAGCTTCTAAAGTAAACAAAATATGTGCAAAAATCGAACTGAATGTAACGAAAGAAGGAATTAGTACCAAGCAGAATGGGTGTTTGTCTCTTGGGCTTAGGGAATGGATAGGTAGTTCCTTCTTTTGGGTGGATAACTAAGGCTCCATAAACAGTGGCCCTGAGCCACGAGCTATGGGCGTGCCACCAAAGTGTCCCTTCTTGTCCTTGAATAGTAAACCGATAAGTGTAACTCCCTCCTGGTCTAATCGGACACTGAGTGATGAATTCTGGTCCATCTGCCCATGCTGTTCTCATTTGCCTCACGCCATGCCTTCAAACAACATAAAGTATATTAGAAACAAGGGGGAAAACACGAAAATATCATCACATCATGATGGATGTTCAACATAAAGTATATTTGAGTTGTGCATGCATGAACTTACCAATGAATGGTGACATTATATTGAGCTCTATTGACAACCTTGACCACTAGAGTATCTCCATTGTTCACTTCCAAAGTTGGTCCAGGAAATTGCCCATTCACGGTTATAGTACTATGCGTATTGCACAGCCTCTTCACCGGTGTTGCTTGAATCTGTACTTCCAAAAAAAAATAGAGGTCAGACTATAGATCCTAGTTTTAAATATTAGCAAAAACAAAGACACACTTGGATAACATACAACAAAGTCATGGTAGTGAATTTTGGCTTTTGCTAAAGAAGCAGCATTAGCAATAAGAAGCAAAATGGCATAGAATAACAAAGAGCTCATGTTGAAGGCTAATTTTGACAAACTCTGTTTATGTTTGTTTGTGAAAAATTAGAGAGTTGAGGCTTTAGTTATATAGGAGAAGAAGAAGAGAGAGAGGGTGGTTTAATGGTTGGCAGATTAGGTTTTGATTAAGCAAGAAGGTCAGTTTATGGGGCAAAACTTAGTTCAACATTGTAGAAAGAGTTGGTGCACCCAACTCATTAGCCCATCAAACTCCAGAAATTTTCATCAAATGCTTGTTTTCTAAAGTTTCTCTTTTGAGCTTAATATGTTTTCAAGTATGTTTTGTTTTTGTTAATTTTTTCATCAAATGCTTGCTAATTAAAGTTTCTGTTTTGAGCTTAATAATGTTTTCACATTTCAAACTAACATTATAACACCTTGTTTGGATGGTTGTTTCCCGTATTGTGTCAGTTTAAATATCATGTTTGTTTTGATTGTTACTTAAATTTTATTGTATTGTATCATTTAAGTTCATCGTTAGCTAACAACGAAAAGTCTCATTTTGTGTAATGATCGATATGGTGTGATCGTGTCGTTACCTTTATATTTTCTTCTCATTTTGTCTTTACTTATTATTTAATAATTTTATTTGTGTTGTAGGTTTTATTATTTCAGTTGTTGATGGGTGACATTTTACAACGGCGAAAAAAGACGATACAATCATTAAAAAAAATAGTAATACAATACAATATATTATAAAATAATATGTAATAACCATTTGAACAGAGTTATGGTTATTCCTTTTTTTTAAAACAGAAATATGTTTTTTTTGTTAATTTTTTCATCAAATTGTAATTACTTGTTATGATTATATACCGCGTGAATTGCACGGATTATGTAGAAAAATTTCTTCCCTTTGTTAATTAGTGTGAAGCCAAAACGGGTCAAACCAAAAAATTGTAGCCTAAAAAGGAAACAATTTACGTATACATTTACAAATCAATACAATAAAGTAAAATCTTGGAGGAATTGCTTGCTACTCCCCGATACTCTAATTTATTTGACATATTTTTTTTAATTCATTCCAAAGGGAAATGTTATATTTTTATAATTATAAATAATTTACTTCTAAATTTTTCATTTTTCCTATATGATTTATAATTTGTATCTAAGATTTGTTTCAGAACGTCAATTTCAAAAGTTTTTATTTTTTCTTAAAATTTTATGTCAAATCAAATAGTGTCACATGAATTAAGACGAAAAAGTAAGCTAGAAATGAAATTTGACTCTTCTCCCTTTCTTATCGTCTCTATTTTCTCGACTTCTTACTAAGATGGTTGACATATATCTCATTTTAAAATGAATGGTACAAATTATATTAACCAAATCAAGGATCTTAAGTCTTAACCAAAGTTAATGTAATAGATATTTTGTTGTGTTTCTCCCAAAAGATTTGGCATCGACGAGTCAAGAAAATGAATTAATTAGAACTTTTATATTTGGAGTTTGCTTTCATCTCCCTTAAATCTTTTTATCATTGAACTAAATCATCTCATGCTAGTCAATTTACAAAACTTCTCTTATTGATTTTGTTTTATTGGTATGTGTGATTGTTCCCAAAATATCATATGTTTAGTGATTTCGATTCAATCATATTGTGAGTTGGCGAAGCAAGCTACCTTTTTTGAATTTCTTGAGCAATACTCCATCTAATTTATATTAAGTGAAGTCTTCAGATTTTTTTTTAAAGTTCAAAATGAGTAAATTATTCTAAATTTTAGAAAATTATTGAGATTTTTTCTTATATTTATCCTCTATTTAATGAGGTTCTTAACTACAATACACTTTTATGAGAATAATTTGAAAATAATCAAAAAGATAATAGTGAAAGTAGCCTTTAATTTTTTTTTCCTTAAATATTTTTCTTAAGAGATGTAACATACCCCAATAATTCACTTAATATATTGACCAAAGAAAGTGCTACTTGATATATTTAAGACTTGATACTATCCGTCCTAATAAGATTCTTAAATTTTCAAGTTGTAACATTAGAATCTTAATAATTCCTAACAAATTTCATATCCGAAATTTATTTTTAAAAGAAAGAAGAAGATAAGAATTTAATTAATAACATATTTAATAATCAATTATATTTGTCATAAATTAAACTCTAACTAACAGGATATTGCATTCCTTGATTCTCTCCTAATCAGTTTCTTTTTCTTATTATTTCCCAAATTATCAGAAATTTAAATTTTCAATCGTTTTGTCTGTTGTTCATCGGGACAGGATATGGACATAACTCGCCATGTGCCTTATCGCGGTCTAAGTGTCAGATTTGAATTGTGACATTGTTACTCTTTTTAAGGTATATATTGAGGAACCACTTTTATTATGTTGATAGCTAGTATATATATATATTTATTATTGTGAACGTGTGGATGTCACGATATGGTATGTGGATAAATTGTGAAAATTGTGCATAGCTTGTGCAAAATAGTGGATGGCTTGTGTCAGCCATTCACTACCCAATTTACATTGCCTATATAAAGGCTTTGTACTTCATTTGAATGAGATAACGAATAAAGGAATAAATACAGTACATTACTCTCTCTATTGTTCTCCTTTTAGTGTGTTAATTTTTGTTAGTTACTTTATAACACGTTATCAGCACGAGTCTCTGTCAGCTCAAGTAAAGACTTTAAAAGCTTCAAAGGTATAAATTTTCCTTTCTTAAATAATGTCAAATCTTTTTAAACTTGAATTTCTTGCTCTAGACATATCGGGAAAAGGCTATCTATCATGGGTACTTGATGCAGAAATTCATCTTGATGCGATGGGTCTGGCAGACACCATCCAAGAAAAAAATCTGGCATCGAATCAAAACCGTGCTAAGGCAATGATATTTCTCTGTCATCACCTTGATGAGGGTTTAAAAATGGAATATCTCACTGTTAAAGATCCTCTGATGTTGTGGAATAATTTAAAAGACAGATATGACCACCTGAAGTTGGTCGTCCTTCCACAGACGTTATGACCGGATCCATTTGAGACTTCAAGATTTTAAATCTATCAGTGAGTATAACTCTTTCATGTTTAAAATCATATCACAATTAAAATTATGCGGAGAAATATCACTGGCCATGATATGCTGGAGAAAACATTTTCCACTTTCCCTGCCTCGAGTATGCTCCTGTAGCAGCAATACTGAGAAATAGGATTTAAAAAATATTCAGAATTAATTTCACATCTCCTTGTTGCTGAACAACATAATGACCTACTGATGAAAAACCATGAAAGTCGACCTACTGGTTCTATGCCATTTTCTGAAGTAAATACGGCAAATTTTCACCAATCTAAGCGTGGAAAAGGTCGTGGCCCCAGTCGTGGCCGTGGCCGTGGTCGAGGAAGAAATTTCAATCATGGTGATCGTCTTGCACTAAATAATAACCTTCACCACCAGTAGTGTAAAAAGAAGGATGAAAACCATGAAGTGGTGGAGAAGAAAAATTCAGACAACAAATGTTATCGATGTGGTGGAAAAGGGCATTGGTCACGTACCTGTCTGTAACGTCTCGGAAAATGATAGAGTGAAACTAGAGCCTCATATGTGAGTTTGGAGTCGAGAACTTAATGAAATGATTATATTTGAAATGACCCAAAAAGTTCTTAAAAATGTGCTTCGGAAGTTACCGGGAACTTGTTTAGCTGTATATAAAAAA
>JAJOOO010005249.1:0-38801 GCA_029582685.1 Solanum piurae
AAAACAATGAAATGAACAAAAAAAAAATGTATGCTGCCGATTTATAAGAAAAGGAAACTTAGTAATGATCACCCGAATAAGCATTTTAATTTAAGAGAAACAAACTTCTAAAAAGCAAATGAACTTTAAAAGAAATAATAATATTCTGAACTAATTTCAATATGTGAAGCGTTTAAATAGATCATCCAAAGCATAACAATATGCATGCAAAAAAGAAAACTTGAGCAACCATAATGGAGTTTTAGTTAAGTTGAAGGACAAATATGTTAAGAGTTCTAGTCCATTCCACTGTAATAGCAAAAACCATGTCCACACTTACCACAAATTCAAAATTTTCTCAATTTAAATCTGCAAAGATATTAAATACTAATGCTATACACACACACATATATATATATACACACATATATACATATATATTAGTTCAATGTGTTCACATCGTTTCTTGTCTTATTCCCCAAAAGTTATTTGAAAGGCTCTGTTGGAGTGTCAATTCATTGTACTATCTTCATTGTTACACAAAAAGAGCAATGATATCATTCAAAATTTAAGTACATTTAATAGCGAGTAAAAGTTGAATTGTGAAGACGTATCAAAGACACTTTATCAAAATTTAATAGCGAGTAAAAGTTGAATAGTGAGCACGTATCATAAAGTGCAAAACGTAAATATACTTAGATTGAGAAGATAAACTTTTTACATTTGTTTGATTACAACTTACAAGATAAGTGTGTACATTTCATTAACATGATTAAAAAAAATATAATGCTCATTGAGGTCTATTTTTAAAAAATATATTCTTATTTAGCAATTTTTTAGTTTCACCTTTGCACCTGATATGTACAAGACCATAAAGATTAAAAGATATTGTCACGACCCATACCGTCCTGATTGGCACTCACATTAACCCTCTGGTGGTAGAACCATTACTACAACCCAAACTAAACAACTTAACCAAAAACAAGGCATTTGAAGTTAAGGAAGCAGGTTTAAATGACAATAAAAATGGAGTCCCCATAAACTCCAAGGATTCCATTAAAACAATGTAACGAACCATAACGAATGCGGAAATTCAACCCCTAGAACCTAAAAGTCATTGTACCAAAATTCTAACAATCCACAAGTCTAAGAAAAGGGGGCACAACCCCGAAAACTAAACAAAACACCCAAAACAAATAGTTTGAGACTGAAAAGAGGGGACTTAAACAAGAGAGATCCATGGAAGCCTGAAAGAATTGGTTCATCCTTGAATCCGGTCACGCTCAAAAGTCACCTAACTGAGGTCTGTCAATAGCCGCCTGAAGATGCCCTATACTCAACAAAGAACAAGCAAGTACAGTATCAGTATACAACCACAGTGTACTGGTAGGATCACGCGGCTATCCTAGTAAGCACAACATATATCAGAATCACAACAGGGTAAACATGACATATACTGAATATAAACACAGTTATCATTTCAAGAGCAATGTACAAATCCACATTCTTAATTACAAGTAAATATGACAATTCAATGGTCCTCTCATGGAACCCATACCCAAACTGTTACTGTATCGAAACGTGGTACCCGATCCCAATTAGTGTGTCGGACGTGACACCCGATCCCATATATGCGTCGGAACATGGCACTCGATCCAAGTTAGTGTGTCGGACATGACATCCGATCCAATATATGCACCGAAACGTGGCATCTGATCCAAGTTATTGTGTCAGAACGTGACATCCGATCCATTCAACACAATCACAATCACACTCATATGTACATTCTCATAATCATACAATTAAGTGTTAAATCATGGCATACATTTATTCATTCACACTCATCTCATTAGGTTTGATCAACAATGCTTCATTCATATACATACATGCATTACAATGAAGAAATTACCAGCATATATTACGTAAACAAGAAATCAAACAATCACCTACCTCGAATCTAAGCTTGAATACCCTAAGGCACTTGAATCTTCCTTTTTCTGGATTCTTTCCGCTTGTTCTAGGTCTACAAATAATTAATAAACGCAAGGATCAACAATCAAAGGTATAATTAACCGGATTATAACAAACTCAACAACCCTAGACCAAACCCATGATCCTAAGGTGCAGCTATGGATTTTCCCACCATCCAATTCAATCCAAAAATCCCTCCCTCAGTAATGAATAACCAAGAATCTAAGTTCTATGGATCAAAAAATGGATTAGGAGAGTAAAATCCTTACCTTTAGCACCAAATTTCGTGGAAAACTATCAAGAAATTGCCTAGGGTCATCTCTTAGCTCTCAAGAACAAAACTTGCAGAAAAATAACATTTTGGGGGTTTTATTCCAACTTAAGTCGCGACTGGCCCGCCGTAGCGGGACCCAACCCACCACAGCGGGCCCGCCTGGCGGAATAAATCCCATCTTGACAACTTGCACGGAAATAGAGAGTCAAAATTTGAGTTTCAAACCCCATTTTTACAACACACCTATAACTCATGACATTCAAAAACTACCTTTTCACGCTAAGTTTAGTTTCGGAAGTTCCACTCGTCCGAATTCGATTCTGTTAAGTTGTACGGGTTCCTTAACATCTTAGCTATCTACTCATGTAATCAAATCCATTATTAAATCTCTCATTAATTACCAGATTTCCCTAGACCTCGCATGACTCAGATTTCATCCAAATCTGGACTAGGCTAGGAATTTTCAAGTTACTAGCAAAAAGTTTTCTGGCCCAAATTCTTTCCCCGTTAGCTTTTCCATAACAACGGGAACATGTCGTTACAATAGATACCAATTTACTTATAAACTCATCCCCGAGTGATAAACTAGGAAAAACTTGGCTAAGGCAAAAGTGGAGTAGTATCTGAATCGTCGAATAGGTGGGGATACTTGTCTCGCATGTCTTTCTCGATTTCCCAAGTAGCTCCCTAAACCGGACGATGCTTCCATTGAACTTTCAAAGACTTATCTTTTTGGTTCTCAGCTTACGGACATCGTGATCAAGAATTGCAATCGCTTCTTCCTCATACTGAGGTCTTTGTTTAACAAAACTGAGTCACACTTTATGGTGTAATCTCCGTACCCCAAACCAACCAATTAAATACCTACACATCCTCACATACAATGTATCAATAAAGTCATCTCAATACTCGAGTGATAATTATTGTTGTATGTAAACTTAACTAACAACCAAAGTGATTCCCAATAACCACCAAAGTTGATTGTACCCACGTCCGCAACATGTTATCAAGGACCTTGACACAATCATCAGGACGAATCCTTTCTCACATAAGCATGATAAAACTCTAGATTAATACTTACTACAATTAGAAGTGACTCTGAACCAATCAACACACACTCATAATACCCAAACAATCATAGTTCTTATCAACATCTCCATCTCACAACATAAATTCCCATGAGCTTAAGTTATAAAAATTTGATCTTTGGACATCAAATACTCATTGAGGGATATGTCCAAGTGTACAAACCCTCTAACAACACTATCGAAATGCTAGATTTAGTAATTGTGATTGTAGATTACCCTTAAGAACAGTAGAATTGGACCCAAAGATCCACATTCAACCACACATAATCGATACATGACCTCGACGACAAGATGAATATTCAGATTGTCAGACAACAATAAATACGCCTCGTAGCTCTTCTATAAATTCTCATAAGCAAGGTGGTACATGTAGAACCACTAAAATTATTTAACAACTCCAAGACAACACCAAATATGTCATTTGAAAATAACCAAATCTTCCCAATCTTCCCACTCAACCAAGAGAACATCACAAGATTGGTACCCCTGATCAACCACTAGGGATTCACCCATAAAAGTGAAAACACACATGAGCATGGCTAGTGAAACATACTCACCACCGTGTACAAAACGAAATAGATGGTCACGTAAGAATTTTATGGAATAACACTAAAGGTTTTCCTCTGAAGAGTCAATACCAGTCATTTCCATTGAGTTGACTCCACATACTCTTCACATCATTCCACTTAAGTCCACACTCTCAATACTAACAACCATCGTGAACACTCCGACGATTTACCTTACTATAAATCAACACTTTTAAATGAAAACCCCTCTTGGGTACTTAACAATCAATAGTAATAAACCTTACGACTCAACCCAGGTGTAAGTCCTTTCAAATGCTCAATACCTGATACAATTGATCATTTCTCACCTTGCCAACTCATACCTTGACAATATATCTCACCATGAATGTGGACTTCCAATGAAAAAATATGAATTATAAATTCAACTGTCTAACACAATCCCCTTATCTATCAACATTAGCTTGAACCTTGAAGATTTTTATAAACTCATGGATATTTGTTTATCATTGATCACATCTCCATTGATCTTACAATATCTTTCGCTAAAAATTTGATCGCACTCATTACTAATCTCAAAACAGAAACATAGAACTTATTATCACGCTTGAGCTAATGTCTGTACACTCCTTTCTTAAGTCTTTTCCCATAGTTTTTAACCAATCTGATGGACCCGTGACACTATTACCATAGCCACAACAACTAATGAATTCACGCATCTCTGAACCCAATTATCTACCCCTCTGAAGATACCTCTTTAGCCTTTGCAATCGAATAAAATATTCTTGCCCTCGCCTTTCTCTCTAGAGGTTGTACTACATCCCACTATTTTTCTTCATTATGACTCTAGTTCTTTTAAATTATGTTCAAGTGGTGTCCCACAATCTTTTAAAACATTCCATACAACCACGTTACTCACCAACTATTAGGAACCCACAACCTTAGATACTCGCGAGTCGTAATTAATAGATAGAATTCGCTTAATCATAATCTTATTATATAGTTGCATCCCATCACAAACTCTTATCACTCTTATTCTCAGTCAACCCTGACTATCACTACGAAGTCAACCTTTTCATCAACACGACACCTCAAACTCATGTATACTCATCAAATTCAAAGGACTAACCCAATTTTTATACGCACTTTCTTACTAAAATCTTCAATTTCCTTCACCCAAGTACACTCAATGGAACTTTCTTTATCCATAAGCTTGTCAAACTGGTATCAATCCACTCATTTATGGCTTAAGATAAAATCACCAGTCCTCATACTACCATCCTTCTTCTTAACAAACAAGACATGAGCACCCCACGGGGAAGCACTAGGACGGATGAAACCTTTATCAAGAAGCTCCTGGATTTGAGCCTTAAGCTCTCTCAATTCTATCGGAGCCATGCGATAATGAGGGATGGAAATGGGGCGAGTACCAGGTTCCAAGTCAATGCAGAAATCTATATCTCATTTTGGAGGCATACCAGGCGAATCGGTAGGAACACTTTCTTAAATTCAGACACTACATGAATAGACTAAATAGAGGGAGACTCAACCTCAACACCCGAACATGAGCCAAATATGTCAAACACCCCTGCTCCACCAATTTCCTTGCCCGAATGAAGGATATGACCTTAGTTGTCTTAGGCTTGTACACCCCTTCCCACTCTAACCTTTCCATATCGGGGATCTCTAGAGTCACAAATTTAGCATTATAATTTAACACAACATAATGGGGGAACAACCAAGTCATGCCTAAGATTATATCAAAATAAGTCATATCTTAAATAATCTAATCAGTCCAAGTTGGAAAACCCATAAACAAGATAGGGCAAGCACGATACACATGGGTGACTATGACTAATTCTCCAAATAGGGTAGAAACATAGATGAGGGCATCAAGTATATCACGAATCATATCAAATTCCCAAGGCAAACTAAACTGACACATATGAATAAGTAGAGCTCGGATCAAACAAGACAATGCATCAGACACATCAGCCTCGGTCTTGCTCGAAAAGGCATAAAATTGAGCCAAATCATCTTGACGGGCAACCTCATTGCCTGGCTGCACTACTCCCCTACCTGCATTACCATTTCCCCGGCCTCCATGGCCTTGCGGATTTCCTCTTCATATGCTCAGGTTCTCCACAATTGTAACACACTTAATAACTTAACCAAGTAAGCATCGCTGCTATTATCGTAGTCATATCATGACCCTCTTTGACATACACTCACTCTAGGAAATCGCAGTACAGATCTAACCTCAATTGTCGCAACATAATCTCATCATTTACTAAGCAACCCATACATGATATGACAGTAATACTAAATGCACTTTCCAAGTAATGGTGTTCATTATCCAGCATTCCCTTACAAAACTACATGAATGTTGTCACCTTGGCAAAGTCTTCTGACTTCACTCCCTTCTACCTCCATCACCAAATCAACCACTTCCTGAAAAGATTTTTGCTAAAGTAGCCACGTATAAGCTTAAATCTACAAATCTGACCTTAATCCCTTCACAACACGATGAATCTGCTCTTTTAGACTGAAGCAAAATGGAGTACCATATTTGGAATAAACACAAAGTTTTGCCTTAAAGGCTGCAACAATTATATTATGTTGCTCTATATTCAGGAACTCATCTCTCCTCCTATCCCTCAAAGTTTAGGGTATATACTTCTTCATACAAAAAGCTATCAAATGTTTCCCAAGTCATGAGTAGTGCATTTACTATTCGACACTCAACATGAGACCACCACCACATCTAACGTCTCCCTTGAACTGGTTTATCATAAACTCAACGCCAAATCACTCTACCTTATCCATCTTATGAAGCAACTTGTGACAATCCATAAGAAAATCATAAGAATTTTCATAATCAGTACCCAAGAAGAATGAAGGTTTCAACTTAAGAACATAATAAACACCTCATGTTTGTCTCTAGTCATTACATGCCCACAGTGAGTCAGGGAACATACCTATTTCCAAGGACACATTTTCTATTGCTAGTGTTGTTTCAACCTTTACGACTCAATTACTAACCAGATGCGGAATAGAGTGAACAAATTCAGGTACCAATTGGATTCAAGTCATAGCACGGAAGAAGTAGAAAGAAATAATTTTTTTCTAAAGTCCTATAGCCTCTCGAAGAAAAGTACAGACGTCTCCGTACCGTTCCACAAGACTGTACTAGACTCATTTTGGTATAATGAGATCAACAATCCTAGGGCTCTGATACCAACTTTGTCACGACCCAGACCGTCGTGATTGACACCCAAACTAACCCTCCAATGGAAGAACCATTACTACAACCCAAACTAAACAATCTAACCAAAACTAGGCATTTAAAGATACGGAAACATGTTTAAATGACAATAAAAATAGAGTCCCCATAAACTCCAAGGGTTCAACTAAAACAACGAACCATAACTAATGCAGAAATTCAACCCCTAGAACCTGAAAGTCATTATACCAAAACTTTAACAATCCACAAGTCTAAGAAAAGAGGGAGCAGCCCCGAAAACTAAACAAAACACCCTAAACAAATAGTCTGAGTCTGAAAAGAGGGGACTTAAACAAGAGAGATTCATGGCAGCCTAAAGGAATTGGCTCACCCTTGAATCTGGTCACGCTCAAAAGTCACTTAACTGAGGTCTGTCAATAGCCTCCTGAAGATGCCCTGTACTCAACAAAGAACAAGCAAGTGTAGTATCAGTACACAATCATGTATATTGGTAGGATCACGCGGCTATCCCAGTAAGCACAACATATATCAGAATCACAATAAGGTAAACATGACATGTACTGAATATAAACACATTTATCATTTCAAGAGCAATGTACAAATCCACATTCTCAACAACAAGTAAATATGATAATTTAATGGTCCTCTCATGGAACCCATACCCAAATTGTTAGTGTACCGGAACGTGGTACCCGATCCTAATTAGTGTGTCGGATGTGACACTCGATCCCATATATGTGCCGGAATGTGGCACCCGATCCAAGTTAGTGTGTCGGACGTGACACCCAATCCAATATATGCGCCGAAACGTGGCACCCGATCCAAGTTAGTGTGTCGGAATGTGACACCCGATCCATTCAACACAACCACAACCACAATCACAATCAGACTCATATGTATATTCTCATAATCATACAATCAAGTGTTAAATCATTGCATACATTTATTCATTCACACTCATCTCATTAGGTTTGATCAATAATGCTTCATTCACATGCATACATGCATGACAATTAAGCAATTACCAACATATATTACGCAAATAAGAAATCAAACCATCACCTACCTCGAATGCAAGCTTGAATCCCCTAAGGCACTTGAATCTTCCCTTTTCAATATTCTTTCCGCTTGTTCTAGGTCTACAAACAGTTAATATATGCAAGGATCAACAATCAAAGGTCTAATTAACCGTATTATAACAAACCCAATAACATTAGACCAAACTCATGATCCTAAGGTGCAGCTAGGGCTTTTTCCCACCATCCAATTCAGTCCAAAAATCCTTCCCCAATAATAAATAACCAAGAATCTAAGTTCTACGGATTGAAAAATGAATTAGGGGAGTAAAATACTTACCTTTAGCACCAAATTTCGTGGAAAACTGTTAAGAAATCACCTGGGGTCATCTCTTAGCTCTCAAGAATGAAACTTGCAGAAAAATAATGTTTTGGTGGTTTCGCGACTAGCCCGCTGTAGCGGGACCCAACCCGCCACAGCGGCCCCGCCCTGGTGGAATAAATCCCGCCCTAACGACTTGCACGGAAACAGAGTGTCAAAATTAGAGTTTCAAACCCCTTTTTTACAACACACCTCCAACTCATGACATTCAAAAACTACCCTTTCACGCTAAGTTCAATTTCGGGAGTTTCACTCGTTCGAATTCGATTTCGTAAAGTCGTACGGGTTCCTTAACGTCTTAGCTATCTACTCATGTAATCAAATCCATTATTAAATCTCTCATTCATTATCAGATTTCCCTAGACCTCGCATGACTCAAATTGTGTCCAAATCTGGACTAGGCTAGGAATTTTCAAGTTACTACCAAAAAGTTTTCTGGCACAAAATTCTTTCTCCGTTAGCTTTTCCATAACGATGGGAACAGGTTGTTACAGTATTTTGATATATTTGATCATTAGATTTAAAAGTCTTATTTACTATCTTAAATTTTGTATCAAATTAAAATAGGTCACTCAATTTAAAACGGAGAGTGTAGTATCAAAGTAAGAGCCTGTTTAAATTGGCTTTAAAAAGTAGATTTTAAGTCAAAAATAAAAAATCAAACCGAAATGACTTTTAAGTCAAAAAATAAAAAGTACATACTTTTGATTTTTTGACATATTTTAAGTCATTTTTTACCTTGTCAAATACTTCCCAACTTATTTTAAGTCATTTTTGACTTATTTTAAGTTCATTTTTATATTTGTCAAAAACTGACTTAAAATAAGTTTGACCATTTTTTAAGTCAACCCTAACACCTTCTTAAGTTTTTGAAAAGAAAAGAAAGTAACTTACAACTTGTGTCATAAAAAAAGAAACACGTCAATAAATTTCAAAGTTAATGTTGACTCTCTTATTCTTTGTAAAGGTTGGGGACACTTATTGTCTCTTTGAAATAAAGAAAAAAAAACAAAGCATGATAGGCATAACACTAGAATTTTATAAATAAAATTTCTAAGCTTTAAACTTATTTTATACTCCCTCCCTCTGTCCCTAATTACTTGTCCATTTTTTTCTTTTTTAGTTGTTCCTAATTACTTGTCCATTTTGACAAATCAAGAAAGGATAAAATATTTTCACCTATTATACCCTCAATGAATTACTTTTAGAAAGATATAACTTCTTGAAAATCTTAAGTTTTTAATTCATTCACTTCATAATTAATAGGGGTAAAACGGTAAACTCAATATGTCAATAATTGATTTCTTAATACGTGTGTCAATTCAAAAGTGGACAAGTAATTAGAAACAGAGGGAGTAATACTTTTGAGATGCAAGTTTAGCTTGATTCCAATTAATATGAAATTATGTTAGAAAGAAATCTTTTAATAGTATCAAGGAATTTACACCTGGAACTTTGAGCTTGTAAATTATTTGTCATCTTATATAGAATTAAATAATCTCATTGATTCTTAAGTTCTTATATAATTGACCATACTGAATACCAATTGTCATTAAGTGCATAATTATTTACTGCATTATCTGATCTCTTTAATGTGTTTAATTTTTATAATAATATTTATAATATTGGACCCGTGCTGACACGGATCATCACCTATAGTTATTATTATAAATAACATTTATGAGTAATGATACAAATTGGCTATAAAAATTAGATTTCAATTTTATTTTTATTTTTATTTTTATTTTTGTATGATTTCTTAACTTAAAAATATGATAATGATCTATTTGACAACTTTTAAATTATTTTTCATAAATATGAGTATTGGAATCAGCTTATAAAGAAAAAACTAAATGATCAAAATAAAAAATTAATTAAAATTTGAAAAAGATTAGTTTTGATGAAACTATATAAAAAGAATATGAATATTAATATGCTATGATTAATTACTATGTATTACTTTTTTCTTAAGACATCTATATTATAAGAAATGACTTTCTTAATTCAAGATATCACTACAAAAGGTACATTAGCAATAGTATTTATTTAAAACATCTAAGTCTCAAAATTATATTGTTATTTTTCTAAAAGAAAAAAATACACACAATGTATGAACAATTCATTAATCATTTTCAGAATCCATATTTACTTTAATTACCAAGTATATTGTATATTACTGAAAATTCCAGAGAGTAACGTGTTAATGTTGTAGTCTTATACCGGCTCTATATTACGCCAACTTGATAACATACAGATCATTACTCATATTTGTTATTAATATGATGTCTAAGTATATAATTTCATTGATTATTATGTTTAAATGAATTTAAGCTACTTATTTGAATATTTTAAAATTTAATTTAAAACTATGTTAATAACGACAATAAAAACTCAAAACACTTTAGAGATGATAGATATCAAAATATTATAAAAAATCATATAGTTCATAAGTGTCGACCCTATTTAATACCAATCCAAGAGCGTCATAGATTAATGTTAAAATTTTACATATTTATCAATTATTATATTTTATAAAAAAAATAAACTAAAATTTTAAATAATTAAATGACGACTTAGTTAACAACAACCCAAGAGAGTCAGTGAGTCACATATTATTATTATTGTAGTTTTGTACCCCTATAATATACCGATTTGATAATTTGTAAATTATTAATTAATTGTTTTTATATTTTTATATTAATATGAGCTATAATTAAGTATTTTATTAATTATTGTATCTAAATTAATTTAAACTATATATAAATAAATTTTTAAATATAATTTGAAACTAGTTCAACAATAATAGTCAAAATTCAAAATACTTTAGAATTAGTAGACTTCGACACATTATAGAAATCATAAAAATTATATAGTTCATAAGTGTCGATCTTATTTAATAACAACCCAAGAGAGTTACACATTAATATTGTAGTTTCACATATTTGTTAGTTCGTACTATTAAAAAAATTAAATTATATAATTTTAAATAATTAAGCAAGGATCCTAGTTAACAACCCCTCAAAAAAGTGTTCACACATTAATATTATGGTGTTGCACAACAACCCAAGAGAGTTACACATTAATATTGTGGTTTTGCATATTTATTAGTTCGTATTATTAAAAAATAAATTATATAAATTTAAAGTTAGTATCATTAAAAAATTAAACTATATAAATTTAAATAATTAAGCGGAGATCCTAGTTAACAATCACTCAAGAGAATGTTCACACACTAATGCTATAGTCTTGCACCCTTCTTGATAATATGTGAACTATTACTTTTTATTATTAATATGAATTTGTGTTTTTAAATAAATTGAGATTACATATTTAAATAATCTTATAAGTATAATTTAAAAACATTTCAATAAAGTCACATAAAATTTAAAATACTTTATATATGATAAATATTATAGAAATCATAAAATTTATACAACTTATAAGTATCGATTCTAATTAATTTTTGTAAGAATAACTTCACAAAAATACTTTTTTATAATTTTAATTTATTATTTAATAATTATATTTTAATATATTCAGTTATAGATAAACTTAATTGGAAGTGCAAGTGTAATTATAGTTTTATAACTTAATTGGAAGTGCAAGTGTAATTATAGTACATGAAGCGTAAAGTGTAAATGTTTGAGTTTAAAATATAGAGAGTGTATCTAAAATTGAGTCATATTAAAAAATATATATATTGCTTGTATATAGAGAATTTGACATTAAATCAAATGAAGTATAATTTTTTTTGTGATCTTAAGAATTGTTTTATATTGATGAAACTTCATTAGATACATGAAGTCAATATTTTTTTAAGTTTCATTTTATAAGATGAATTTGACCAATTTGAATGTTCACCTTATTATTTTATTATAAAATGAGCCACAAGAAAAATCAAGAAGCAGAAGTAAAATGACAAAAAGAAAATATTATAATAAATGCTCATACAATTTAGAAAATAACAAAAAGTTAATTTTATTTTGAAACTATTCTGGCCAAATTTTTTCTTGGATACAAATGATTGAAAATAGAATGAAAACAATAAAGCAAAGCCACTCTTGTCACACCCTCTTGAAACTCAAAAAAACTTTAATTATTATAAAAACACCCATAACATGTCAAAGATAATACTTTCAACACTTTTGAACCAAAGAAAAAACTCACATAACTTCAATTTCCTTTAACATCTTTCTTAGGTTTCTCACATAAAGATTACCCCAGCGGCGTCTTCTTGGAAATAGCTTTGATTTTTTGCCACTATCGGAAACAACTACTTGTTGATTCTCCGATATTTCATTGCCAGCTACATCAGCTACTTGTTGTTTCTCAGACTCTGTAGAAAAACGCCGTACAAGTTCAGAGCACCATCTCTGTTTCTGTACATTATAACTCAGATGCCTCACACTTGGATTTGATTTTTGTTGCAGATTTTTCAAAGCTAAGGGTGCCAAGGCCATTGCTAATAAATTAATTAAATTTTTTTGTATATGAACACCACTGGTTACTCTGATTAGCTTGTTGATTTCTATCAATTGATGATGATGATTTATTACATAGGTTGGAAGTCGAAATATAAGTCTCCAAAAGTTCAAAAATGGGTTGTATACATTATGTATACAGCGGTATATGCTGATATACGGAGAAAAGTATGGATATACAGGTTGAAAGGCATGATTACAGGAAAAAAGAAACCATATACAGGATTTTAAAGAAAATTTGGCTGATACACAGCCTGATATACGCAGATATACATTTTCTGCATATATGATATACAGGAAGAATGGGCCAAAATCCAAACTTCTTCGGAAACTTACATAAATATACTATATTAAAAAAATATTCACCATTTATAGCAATAACATTTTTTTTCACTTGATCATTGTTAATACATTTATAATACACTTTTAATACATATTACAGAGAACAATTTATAGAACACATATAATACAAGTTTTATACATGGATAGTATATTTATCACACATTTTAATACACTTATAATACAATGTGTCAATTTCTTATCAAACAAGCATAATATATTTTTTTTAAATAGTTATAATGCATATATAATGCATACATAATTCACTTTTAATACATATTGCAAATTTAACATAGTATTGCTATGTATTACTATAAATGGTAATAAATAAAAAGTATCGCTAAAATCAGTAATTATTTATTAAAAAGTTTTGATCCATATAATTTTTCCAACTTGGGTTGCAGCAGGCGCAAGCAGTTTTTAAGGCAAAATGGGCTGAAACCCATTTATTTCGAAAAAATGGCATAGCATGACATCCCATTTTATTAATTGGCAACATATAGCCCCCTTTTATTTTTTTGACAAAAAAGGATTTTTAAAAATTAAATTTTGCAATTAGTAGCCCACGTATTGGGAATTTCTTTTTTAATTTAATTAAATAATTTTAGGAGCTGACAACATGGTGTCCTTTTTTATTGGAAGTGGTTTTTTTCTTCCTTTTTTTTCTCTTCTTTTCCATACACACGATTCTTTTGAATTGTGTTTTTTTTATTATGTAAATATTTATTCAATTCTTTCTTCTTCTTCATTACTTTGAATAAAAGATGATTTACTTTCTGTTTATTAGTTTTACATATTTGAGTTCTATAAAAATATTCGTCCATAGTGTCTATTTTTTCTTTTTCGCTTTTAAATTTTTGATGGTTTGTTGATGTCTACTCGTCAATTTCTCTAACTGTTAACCTATGTTCTTGTATTGTCGTTCAATATTTTTGGGTTTTTAATTTTTGAAATTGAAGGTTATATCTAATTTAGGCAAAAATTTACATAATAGTGATTGATTGTAGGTATCAATTGTCATGTTTAAGAAAGTTATCCCTAAGATTATTCATTAAAAAAAGAAGAAGATTCTGATTCTAATTTTGTGGATTTTTCATCCATAACTCTAAATTTTAGCCATGTAAGTTCTTCTCGTTATCCAATTCGATTTGTGTGTTTGCTATTGAGCATTTTAAATTTCATGTGCAATCATCATGCACACACTGAAGAAAGAATCTGGAATGTATACAAATTTTGAGTGAATGAATACACGGATATGTATACATGAATGCAATGCATACATGATGTTCATGATTATAAAAAAAAAACTTCAATGCAGTGTATATATATTATAACTGAATGAATACATAAAGTGTTTGATTTTTAAATATGTATACACTGAAGGGGATAACAAAACTATAAATGCATACTAATACTAAGTGAATGAATACACCACTCTTTTACCTATATGCAATCATCAAGTATACAATTGATTTTTTTTTATCAAGTAACGAACAAAAAAACATATGAAAAAACATAATTTACGTTTTAGGCGGTTACATATTGTATATATAATTTTTGATATTTCCGTTATTTTTGTTGTTTAGTGATGATTGGTTATACGAGGAAAACAAAAAAAACTATTAAAATGTTATTTATTAATTTAGGTTATTTTGTGCTTATTTTTTATTTGTCTATTAAATGCTAATTAATGTTGGGCTATTTATTGCTAATTATAACTATCAATTGTATATATGTGTCATTTCCTCTTTTATTTCAGCAGAAGCTATTTTAGACTTAGGACAGGTGGGCTAAAAGCCCAAGTTTGAATTATTTTCTTCCTTATTTGTTATTGTATTAACTAACCTTTGTTTTAATTTGGTTAATTTTAATTAAATTCCCAAAAAGATAGTTATTCTGTTTTTCCATGTTTAAATTGAAATATTTATGCTTTATTTATTACTTATTTTATTTTTTTAGTTGTTTATCAATATAGGAGTTATTTTCCTTTAAATCCCCCCCCCCCTTTTTTTTAGTCTATTTCCTTTCAATTTTAAAAAATAGGATTTTCTTTTTTTACTTAATTAACATTTTCAAAGTTAGTCAAATTTTTAGTCAAGTCGCAGGTCAACCGTACGTTAGCGAACACTTCAAATGTTTAAACCCTTCTTGAAGTGTAAATTAAATTCCGAACTCTCTTTGGTATTTTCAAATGATTTCTTTTGTTTGAGTCTTCTGAAAATTGTAAGTTTTTTAAATTTTTCTTAAAAATTAAGTGGCGACTTTTGAAAATCGATTTTATTAAAAAGTTAATTTGATTTTTATAAACCAAGTCTTATTTTATTTCTTTTTAAAATTGTAAAATACTATATATAAAGGAGTAGGTTGTAATAATTAATAATTGACACACGGTGTATATCATTTTTTATACCTTTATTAATAAGCAAAGAAGGTATACAAGTGTACTTCATATTAAAAGATTAAAAGATGGAATACATGTCATATTTTTATTCCCAAATATTTAAAGGCGGAATGCATTATTTTATTTTTAAAGGTACAACACACGTTATATTTTTATTTTTGAAAAATAATACTAGTTACTTACAAATTCATTACCAATGGAGGTTTTTTTTATATTTTTAATTTATATATTATTATTTTATTTGTTAAACTATATATTATTTTATTTGTTTAATTACCCCACTATGTGGAACTTCCCGATGCAAATCCAAATTTAGTAGGATTTCAATATCGATATCGGATGGATAACAAAATAAAATAGAACCCTCAAGTAAGGACATGAGACATTGTACCTAGTAAGACACAAAGGCATGTGCGCCTTGTAAGTATGATTTTATTTTTTTGCTTTATTTTTTTGACAATGCTGATTTGATTCAACACTGAATCAAATTCACATCATAATTTTAAAAATTAAATTCAGTTCATAATTTTTAAAACTTTGCAGATTCAACCCACAAAACAAGATTCTGAAGTAAGGCACAATGGACCTTGTGCATTGGAATACACATTGCCTCTTTAAATGCTATAAATATTTTACATAACACTTTAAATATTTCTCTATGATTAAAAAAAAGTATAAATCATTAAGTAATAATTGAATTTAATTAATAAATTGAAGTCATTATAAACAATATAAAAATTGACATGGAAAAAATTAAAATCTAAAAGAAGGCATAACTAAAATTTAAAGGAAGACAAATTTTGATGTTGAATCAAATCAACACTGCAAAGATTTAACACACAAAACAAGACTCTAAAGTAAGGCACAATGGACCTTGTGCCTTGTAAGACACATTGCCTCTTGCGCCTTCCTTTACCGTATTGATTTGATTCAACACTACAAATTTTTTATAAATATTTGACATTACACTTTAAATTATTTTTCTATAATTAAAAAATAGTATAAATTATTATGTAATAATTGAATTTAATTAATAAATTGAAGTCATTATAAATAAATTTAAAAAATTTATATTGGTGAATCAAATCAACACTACAAAAATTCACATGTAAAAAAGTAAAATTTAAAGAAAGACAAAACAAAAATTCAAAGGAAGGCAAACTTTCCAGTGTTGAATCAAATCAACACTGCAAAGATTCAACACACAAAACAAGACTCTAAAGAAAGGCACAATGGACCTTGTGCCTTGGAAGACACATTGCCTCCTGCGCCTTTCTTTATCGTGTTGATTTGATTTAACACTGCAAAACTTTTATAAATATTTTACATTACACTTTAAATTATTTTTCTATAATTAAAAAATATTATAAATTATTATGTAATAATTGAATTTGATTAATAAATTGAAGTCATTATAAATAATTTATAAAAAAATTGTAGTGTTAAATCAAATGAACACTGCAAAATCTGTAAGATGCAAAAAAGTAAAATCTAAAGGAAGATAAATTTTACAGTGTTGAATCAAATCAACACTGCATAATATTCAAAAAAGTAAAATCTAAAGGAAGACAAAACAAAAATTTAAAGGAAGACAAATTTTGCGGTGTTGATACAAATCAATATTGTAAAATTTTGAAGTATTTAATATATTACTCCCTCTATTTTAAAAAGAATGACCTAGTTTGATTTGGCACGAAGTTTAAGAAAATAAAGAAGACTTTTGAATCTTGTGGTCCTAAATTAAAGTTATGTCAAATGTACAAAATTATCCTTTAATCTTGTGGCCATAAACATGTCACGTGGAAAACTGAAATTAAAATGTTACCAAAAAAAGAAAGATGTCATTCTTTTTTAAACTGACTAAAATGAAAAGACGGTCATTTTTTTTAAAACGGAGGGAGTAAATGATTAGCAAAAAAAATGGTTTAGTATAATGTATGCATGCATGCAGAAATAATGTGACACATGGTACCCTTTGTAAGACATTTAGGTAGTTGTGCCTTGTAAGGCATTTTGGTGTTTGCGACTTGCTTGTTATGATGTGTCTTAACATATTTGTCATGATGTGCCTTGTATTTTCCGTTGGACCTTATATAAACTCACACAATTCTCCAAAGGCTTTCAAATCCTAAATCACTCTAAATCTCTTTGATCTTCTATTCCTAAATCTTTTCTTTAAGTTATTAAAGCAAAAAGAAAATAACTTTCCATGAATCCCTGTAGAATCAAGACTGATATAAGGTAATTTAGTGGTAAACTTCTAAATTTATATGTTTAATTAATAGTCTAATTTTAATTTTTAGTATTAATATTGATGTAATTTTTTTTCTCATTTTGATATATAGATGAATCAAGGAAATTTTGTACATCCTAGACCAATTGAGTATGATGTTTTAACGTTACAACATGATCATCGATTTGAAAAAATCTAAAATGGTGAAATAACTGTGAATGATGCATGTTTAACAGTGCACCAACACGATCATGAATTTTTGCAACACATACAAAATAATTCACGTCATCATTGTATACTAAATTATTTTAATTACACAGATTTTAGAGGTGTTCATGAAGTAGAATACATTTCGTGCAATACCAGCATTATTACTGCTTTGATTGAAAGATGACGACCAGAAACTCATACCTTTCATATAAGAACTGGTGAAACAACAATAACTATGCATGACATGAAAATTATGTTCGGTATGATTCTTCTAAAAAATGTTAAATTCATAGATTTGGTTACTAGACAAAATTAAATTTATGATAGAACTGGTTGGTTTTCTCCACAAAATTGCTTTCAAGATAGATTTTTTTTCATCATCATTAATTAATTATATAAAAAATTTAAATGAAATAATCGATAATTCCACTGATGTAGCGATACTACAAAAATTTAGATTGTACCTATTTTGGTTGCTGCTCGGAGGAACATTATCTCCTGATAAGTCAGGAAGTAAATTTACTTATGATTTTTTTTATTGAAATCAGTGACATACATACATTAGCAACACAAGCTTGGGGGAGCTACCACACTTTCTTATTTGTATCATTCATTATGCCGTGAAGTAAGAAAGTGTGGCAGCTCCCCAAGCTTGTGTTGCCATTACATGTATGTCACTCATTTCAATAAAAAAAATCATAAGTAAATTTACTTCCTGATTTATTAGGAAATAATGTTCCTCCGAGCAACCAGAATAAGGAGAATCTAATTTTTTGTAGTACCTCTACATCAGTGGAATTATCGGTTATTTCATTTGAAATTTCTATATAATTAATTAATGATGAAAAAATTATATACCCTTAAAAGTAATTTTGTGGAATATCCAACTAGTTAAATTATAAATTAAATTTTATATAGTAACAAAATCTATAAATTTCGCGTTTTTTAGAAGGGTGTACCATCAACAACTATATCGAACATAACTTCCATTTCATGTATAGTTATTATTGTTTCACCAGTTCTGATCTGAATGATATGAGTTTCTGGCCATCACTTTTCCATCAAAGCAGTAATAATCGGTATTGCACAAAATGTCCTACTTCAAGAACACCTCTAAAATCTGTGTAATTAAAATAATTTAGTATACGAGGATAAAGTGGATTATTTTTATGTGTTGCCAAAATTCATGGTCATGTCGGCACATTGTTAAACATGCATCCATCGTAGTTATTTCACCATATCAAATTTTTTCAGACCGATGATCTTGTTGTAATGTTAAAACATCATACTCAATTGGTTTCGGATGTACAAATTTCCTTAATTCATCTATATATCAAAATGAGAAAAATAAATTACATCAGTATTGATACTACAAATTAAAATTAAATCATTAGTTAAAAATATAAATTTAAAATTTTACCATTAAATTACCTTATATTAGTCTTGATTCTACAAAGGATTGATGTAAAGTTATTTTTTTACTTTGATAACTTAAGAAAAGATTTAGGGTATAGAAGATTTAGATTTAAATATTTTATATATTTTGGGATGGGCTAATATTAAGAATTTGAATAAATAAAAAATTATTTTCTAGAATAAAAAAAAATTAATTTGAGCCGGGTGTATTGTTAGATCAAAAGGTGAAATGAAGGGTTTCTTTGAATTAAAAACAAAAATGTTGAATATTTTTAGACCAAAAAATAAAAGGGGAGTAATTATTTACTTGTGTCACGTGTAAATAGATACGAACATATTTGCTTGAGCATAAATTCTTTCTTCTATTATGATTTTTTTTGTTTCATATATATTTGAGTTTGATGATGTATAATTATATCAAGTTGCTTCCTTTTTTATACACCTAATTGTTGCATGATATTTGGTGACTGCAACATGAACTTGTTCATCGAACAATGTTGATTACAAAGATTTCTATATTAATCTATACAACGAAAGCAATAAAATCTTAGTAGATTAGTTGGTTGGATATCTGAATTTTTATCTTATTGGTAAGAGTTTGATTCCCCATTATAATTAACCACCTCCTTTATTTTCCCTTTCGCTATCGCCAATTAATAAAAACCGACAAGTCACATATACTCCCTCCATTCCATTTTGGTTACCTTATTTACGACTTCTTCTGTCTCAATCTACATGAAATATTTTGGATTTCGAAACTCAAACGATTATATTTTCATATGGCTTATGAATATGAAGCGAAATGTTGGTGATTGTAATTTATAATACTTTTTACATAATTTTTAAATAAGTAGATTTTATTTTAAGACATTTTAATATTACTATCAAAATTAAGAATTTTTCTTCTTTAATGTTTTTTTTGATTTTTTTTTTTATATATATTAATTTTATTTCCAATAATTTGAAGAATCTATATCCAAAAATTAAATGTAAATTGACCCTCGTACTGGGAACCACGCCAAACAACGTGGAACGGTAGGAGTAATTAATAAAGAACATACTATATGACTCAAGTTATTTTTTGTTGGTTATCCCTCCTGTTCTTAGATTAATGTGGATTCCCGTCGAAAAATTTCAACTTTTTTTTAATACTTTTGCATGTTGAGGTTGAGATGTGTGACCACAATGTTTATTGTTATGATGTAGGTAGATTGTTGAAAGAATTAACTAGCACAGAGTACAGAAGAAAAATATTAGAACAAAAGTATATAAAGTGTTTGGAAGAGCTCGCAACTCATTTGCTATCCTTACCATTTCATCGCAACAGAAAAAAGAGTTGCGATGTTTGGTTAGGATAGCAAAGTTGCGATGTCTGAAATAGTTTCAAATGTGAAATTGGTAAGTGGCTCAATTTTGCATCATCAAAGAAGGTCCAATGGTAACGGACTTAGAGTCTCATTAAAGTTCTGTGCGGTACCTGATAACTTACTCACATGACACAACGCCTTAATTTGTCGTTGTTATAAATGGAACCTAGTCTATATAGATTATCTGGAGATGTGTAATGTCAAGCTTGTCTCATTCAATTTTAAGGGATTGGAGGAAACAAAATTGTGTCTAGAGAATGTCCTCCATTTTGTGTTTGTTATTCACATTCCTCTATTACCATGCTTATTATTATTAGAGTCAACAAGTTTGAATGAGTGTCACATTACAATAAAAATAAATTTTAGCGACAATAAATATACACATTAACCAATAATAATATTACATCTTTAGATATAAATCTTCTACTTCTTCTATCGTCTTAATTAGAGGGATCTATTCTGAATTCAATATTCACAAAAAGTCTTACCCTCATGTGATGCTACTGTACTAGAGAGTCCCCAAGTCCATTTTTTCCACCCACAACTCACTAAATTTAGTTACTCTCTCCATCTCAATTTATGTAACATCGTTTGACCAAACACGAAGTTTAAAAATAAGGGAAGACTTGGTTATGCTAATCAGAATTTTTGACCAAACTAAGTCATTATTTAAATCAATTCACCAAAATAATACTTTTTTTTTTTTACAAAACTAGTATAAACGTATTTCTGAGTAACGTTTTAGAATATTTTTATTTTAAAAAATCAACGGACAAAAACTGACGGAACTGACGACGTTAAATGAATAAACGTACTCTTGAGTAACGTTTTACACCTAAAACGTTACTCACGAGTACGTTTATTGAGAATTCAATCACGGACCACTGAATCCAATCCTACAAATGCAAATGCCAATTGGTCTTGATGTCCTTTCTCCTGATTCTGAAAACGAAATCCCTACAAATCATGAAATCTCATACCATAAATCTCAACATAAAACTCATCTCATACCAAAAATATAGTTACATGAAATCAATAATTGCAGTGAATTCTCTAATGAGTAATAAAACTTGTTGCTTTACAAAAGTCTCCATTTACATTTATGATAACTCTCTGCGACAACTCCAACTGCTCCTCCATGCATGTTACGATAAATATTCTACAATAAAGAGAGGTAAGATGACAATTGAACACAGAGTCCGGAGCCAAAAGGACAACTTTTTTTCTTCAAAAACAAAAACAGCACATCAAAAAAAATTTAACCAAAAGGGTAAAATCGATTGACGTCGTTCCGTTAAAAGAAATAAAAATCGTTGCTAAAGCAGCGATTTTCTCAAAAAATAATAATAATTTATTTTTCTCTTTAAAATCGCTGCTATAGCAGAATTTTTATTAAAAACAATTAAAAGTAAAATCGCTCCTATAGCAGCGATTTTTTTTAAGGAATTAAAAAAAAAATTAAAAATACATAAATCGCTGCCCTGGCAGCGAGCTTATGAATTTTTATTTTAAAAAATAAAATAAAATTGCTATGGCATCGTTTTAATCAAAAAATAATAATTTGAAGTTGATTCGCTGCCATTCAAGTGATTTAAAAAGTAAGAAAATAATTTAGTATTTTGTAAATTCAAAATTAAAATAAATATGTAAGTACACTGCATTTATATCATAACTATATTATAATAAATAATTGATTTGACCTATAACAACATTTAACTTCAAAAGAATTTTTTTTTTTAATCAAAAGGCTGCCATAGCGATATTTAAAGAAAAAAAAATTCTCATAAAATCGCTGCTAAGGCAGCGATTTTTTTTTTTTCTTTTAAATTTCTTAAAACAAATCGCTGCTATGATTTTACTTTTAATTTTTTTTATAACAATGCTTCTATAGCAGCGATTTTAAAGAAAAAATGTTTTTTTTTTTTTTAGAAAATCGCTGCTAAGGCAATGCTATTTATTTCAATGGAACGACATCAATTTGTCAAAATAAAACCGCTCCGTCAGGAGCGGTTTTACCCTTTTGGTTATTTTTTTTTTTGATGTGCCGTTTTTGTTTTTCGATGAAAAAAAACTGTCATTTTGGCTTCGGACTCATTGAACACAACTGGTCACTCCATTTGCATTTGTAGGATTGGATTCAGTGGCCCGTGATTGGATTCTCAATAAACGTACTTGTGAGTAACGTTTTAGGTGTAAAACGTTACTCAGGAGTACGTTTATTCATTTAACGTCGTTAACTCCGTCAGTTTTTGTCCATTGAATTTTTAAAATAAAAATACCCTAAAACGTTAATTCTAGTTTCGTAAAAAAAATTAAAAACATATTATTTTGATAAATTGATTTAAATAATGGCTTAGTTTGGTAAAAAAATCTGCTAACCAATTGTTACCTTAATGCTTACTTTTAGTGGAGTTTTCTTCCCAATAAAGTCTTAATAACAGCAAGAGTGACTCCTACAATATATTTGACCACACTTAGAAATCAAAAGTCAATAAAAGCAGAAAGCTATAAGAAATTATTGCTACTCCATATTTTATTTCTTGGATATATCTAACCAGTTGTAGTCCATCTTTATGTAAAGTGTGATCACTAATGGATTATTGTTGTTGAGTGTTGATCCAAGTCAATTTCCACAAAAGCTCCTCCTTTATTATGTCACACAACTTTAGTTTACTGGCATTATAAACCACAGCAATTGAAATGTTGACACATTTTATACTAATTTCTATCCATAGGCTACTTTGTCTATTTGAAAATGTTTGTAACTTTGCAATTAACGATATGAGAATTTATATGTTGCATTAAACTAGTAAATAACAGAGGAGTCATATTACCCAAGTAACAATACACTACATACGAAACTATATAATACAATACGTTACGAAAGAAAATGTTGCTAGTTCATTCTTAGACCATATCTTTGACATCTCTTCTTTTGCCTTGTTCGCTTCTTATTAGCAGCAATTTGCTGAGTAATATCTTCAGCAATCCAAATATCATACCACAACCATAACCTATTACCCCATGCATGTGAACCCGCTCACAAAAAATGAATCATCATCATCTTGTTTAAGTCGCGACTCATCTGACACATTATTGTTTCCACATTCCTTTGAAAGTGGAAATCCACATAAATCAGATGATTGTATGAAAGGTTTAAGACGACCTCAAGAAATGTCAAACTCGACAATGGACGTGGAATTTCTCCAATGAGTCTGTTTCATGAGAGATCTAATTCTTCGAGCGCCTGAAACTTTGCAATTTCTGCAGGAATGTGGCCACGGAAGCTGTTATGAGACAGGTTGAGTAACACAAGTGAGCTCAGACTTCCAATGGAATTTGGAATATCTACTTCAAACCTGCTGCTTGATAAATCAACACTCATCATTATTGACATGATTCTCATATCACACTCATTACCTTTTATATCACCAAACTAATATTGTAAAGGTAATCCGTGTGAGTGTTTTGTGCTTTCTATTTTTTTTCTTCATCAACATCCATCATATAGTTCTTTGGTGTCATACATAAAGTATAATAACTCAAGTATAAAATGTAAGATTATTTTATTTTGTGTTTGATTTGAGTTATTATGTCGTCCTAAAATTATTTATCACATCATTTATACTTTAGTGATGAGATCAATTATCTATATATATATATATGATGAAATAACTTATTCCGAAATAATTAATTCCGAGATAACTTATTCCCAATCAAACAATGCACTTTTAAGCTACTTCAACTATGCCTCTATATTCTCACTCAGTAATTTAGTTTACAGTAGGCTGTAGAAACTAAATAGTATTCCAACTAACTAAAAATTGTTAATAGAAATCTGTATCTTTTTCCATATATATTTTTAAATAATAAGTAAAAGTTTTGGTGGTACGAGAAAAGGCAATATTGGCATTTTATTGTTTTTATGGAAAATGACCTAAAATACCCTTGAACTATTAGAAATGTTACAAAACTAGTTTCTATCCACCTATTGACTCTCAAATGTTCATCATGCACCTATTGGCTCTCAAATATCTTGTCATCCATCCACCTTTGAGTCCAATACTGACCACCTTTATGGTGGATTATCATTTAAATAATTTTTTGAAATACGTGGCGACCATCTATTGGTTACAATTTAATTACTAAAATTAATTTGTAAACCCACTAATTACTAATTATATCCAACTCAAATTGACTACACTCAACTTAAGTTAACTATATCCGATCCAAATTAACTACACCACCCCAAATTACACTTACCCCATCGATTAAAACAAATACTGTTAATAGTAGTGACTTAAAAGATAAGCAAAAAATATAAGTTAGTTAGGATTAGTAACTTACGGTTAGTTAAGTTAGTTATGCCTTACTAGTTTGTTACAAGCTTACAAGCTATTGTATATAAATAGATACATGTACATATTGAATACAGAATGAAGAAATAATAAGAATGAAAGCATAGAGTGTTTAACACTAGCAAGATTTATCTTTTTTAAAGATTGCTTCATCTTCTTCCTGATCTCTATTACTTCTTCTTCTTCTCCCTAATTCTAAGATTCATAAAACTACATGGTATCAGAGCAAGCAAGTAATCTATTGCTTGATTCATGCGATTCTGCGACTATTCAACAGGAGTGATTACAGATCAACTACGTGAAGATTCAGTTCAAGAATGGCACCAAATTCTGCAGATTCACAGGCACAACCTACTAGAGCTAGTAGTGGTGTTGCAACTGTGATAGATCACAATCATCCCCTGTTTCTGCATGCATCTGATGTAAGTGGAGTACAAATAGTATCGTTTCAGTTGACTGTAATTGAGAATTACTCAGTTTGGTTTAGGTCAATGAAAATTGCATTGCTAGGGAGGAACAAGTTGGGGATGGTTGATGGGTCATGTAAAAAAGAGGATTTCCCAGGATTAGAAAATAATTGGGAAAGAGTCAATGCCATAGTGTTATCTTGGATCATGAATTTTATGTCAAAAAGCTTGTTAGGAGGCATAATGTATGCTTTGAATGCTAGAGTAGTATGAGATGATCTGTTTGAAAGATTCAACAAGATCGATGGATCAAGAACCTTTAATCTGCACAAGGAAATTGCAACTTTAAGTTAAGGCACAAGTTCTGTGTCTGCTTAATACTCTAATCTCAAAGGACTATGGGAAGAATTTGAGGCCTTAGTTCCAGCACCAGGGTGTGCTTGTGCTGGTTCGAAAGAGTATGTTGTGCATCTTCAAACTCTGAAATTGTTTCAATTCCTGATGGGGCTAATGATCCTTTAGGGGTTGATTAGAGACATAGATATTAGTAATATACGGATTAGTTATGAAGATATTAATCTATTATTTTATTCATATATTAATTATGCATACATTTATTATTTATATAGGAATATTAATTATTTCACATTTTACCATGTATAAAATAATACATACTCCTACATTTTCTCGTAGTTTATACATATTTTAGCTATGTGAGTTGATTTTATATATACCAAATTACATAACAATCCTGTCGAATATAACTTGAAAAAGATCAATATTCTGGGATTGTATTTGTATTTTAATTTGAAAGTCAACATACGATATGTATCATTGAAAGTTAACATTAGTATTTGTATCTCTTAAAACTAACCATTTGTATTTTGAAAAGTTAATATTAAAACTATTGAAATGTTTTATTTGTATTCATATAATTCAATGTGGAATACTCATTCAATGTGTGTTTGTATTCATCTGTTATCATATGTGAAATCGTATTTGTATCACCAACAAGAATTTGTATCACTGAAATGTACAATATGTATTTGTACTATTGAAAGTGATCATTTGTATTCATTGACAATGATCTGTTTTGTATGAATAAACACATTCGATATGTATCTTATACGCATGCTGATAGTGCCCCTCACATCCATCTCATGGTGTATTTTCAGAGGTGCATCACTATCTTCAATCTTATATTTTGTGTGATTGTATTTGTATTTTGAAAATCTAAATTTGTATTGTTATCACTGACAAAAATATGTATCATTAAAAATTAACATTCGTATTAAACCGTCATGATAAATTAAAAAGTTGCGAGGTAAGAAAAAATAAGAACCATCCACCAAGAGACGAATGTGCTAATAAGCTGCCCCTTAATTACATTATGCATGTGTATTTACCGTGGGAATAAAACCAAGGTCTAATATTGGGCTTTGTTGGTAAATACTTCCTCCGTTCTGTATTGGTTGATTATTATGTTAAAAAAATGTTTTCCTTGGCTTCATACGAGTTATAATATACTTACCCTTCTTTTTTTCTATTTTCAGCTTGAATGACATGAAAGGACGATCTCCAAAAATAGAATTATAAGGGAAAAAGTGTCCCCATCAACATCTCAAAGAAGTCAAATATAGTGGTTATGTTGCTGGTATTGCTGACATGGTACTTACAACTTACCTTATTGAAAATAGTGTAGCGCTTGAAACATTCATTATTGATCCTTGTATATATGATGTAGACACGTAATTTTTTACGGAACTTAAGATTTTATACTATTTTTAGTACGTAAATATTTTTCAAATTTAAATTAATATTTTTTATTTTTTATCCTATTTTTGTTAAGTTTATTTTTAAAAAAAATAATGAAAAAACTACAAAAAAAATAGAGTCACACTTTAAGGTATGTTTTATTTTCAATTGTTAAAAAAAAGAAGAAAGAAAGAAATGAAAAGTTATAAAAATATATGTTTTCTTTTAAATTAGTAAATTATTATTAGCTGCTCAATTTTTGTTAGTTCAAAAATATAATTATATTATATTATATTAATTATTAAAAATAACTAAATAATAATAACCTATCCTCACTCCCACTTTCTGTGCCAATTACCCCACCCTTACCTACATTATCCCATATTATCCCATAATATATACACTACATTATCAACACGTACTACCCCGCAATACGTACCACACACCCTATATATATTAACACACTACAGGTCACGGAAAAAAAAAAAGAGGAGAGAGAGCAACATTACACAGCAAAAAAAATACACACACACGAAGGAAAAACACATTCCAGAGAAAGAATCAAAAGTCATTTCCATCATTTTCAATTCAACAACATATATTTACATTACTTCAGTACTACTCCAACGCCCACAACACCAAATACACCAAACAAAACACACGGACAACACCAAAATAAAAGGAAAAGAAATATAACACGATAATAAGTTGAGTTCGAGGTTTACTTTTGTGGTTCAGAGTTCGTGGTTCCTGTTGTGATCTTTTCTTTGTGAATTAATTTTCATAAGAGGTAAAACTCAATCCTTTTTATATAGTTTAATGTCATGAGTATACAAGCATTGGTTGCAATATATTGAAATTGTTAAATTTCGTATGTCTTTAAACCATTAATATTCATTGATGTTATAATATGAAGTATGTTCAAATCTTTCATATCAAATTTATGTTTAGATCTTTTATATCATTAGACTTAGTGCGAAATTGTTATAACAAAACTTAGTTTATTTCATGTTTAAACAATCCATGATTTATTTCATATTTAAGTAAAACTATTGTCCAAGTCTATTCTTATTTTCATATTTTTTAATGATGATATTTGTAGTTATAGCTTAATAAATTGAAATAATGAGAATAATTAATGACAAAGATTCATTATGTAAAGATGTTAGTTAGTAGGTTTTTCTTTTCATGTTAATGACGTTAAAAAAGAAGAAGAAGGAGAAAACGTAATAAAAAAGAAAAGAAGGGAAAGTTAAAAAAGGGAAACGTGAAAAATAAATTAATTATAATTTTTTTTAAATAGACAGAAACAGAAAAAGAAATATAATGAAAAAGGGAAAAGAAAACGTGTCAAAAAACAAACATAATAATTAAAAAAAACAAATCAATAAATTAAAAAAATGAAGCAAGGGGAAAGCAAAGAAAAATAATTATTAAAAATTAAAAAGAGTAAAAAAAAGGAAAACAGGGAAAACGTTACAATTGAAAAAAAATAAAAAATAAAATAAAAGTGAGAAATTAAGAAACAAACAAATGTTGAAAGCATGAAAATAAATAAATAAAATGTATGAAAAGTCCACACACTTATAAAATAAGATAACTTTTAAATAGGTTTAAAATAAAAGAATGAGGGTAAATAATTTTTTTTAATAATATAATATCCAAAAATTAAGTCAAGTCATACAAAAGTCAATAAAGCGACCGTGCTAGAACCATGAGACTCGAGAGATGCCTAATACCTTCCCCTCGGTCAACAGAATTCCTTACCCAAATTTCTAGTTCGCAGATCAATCAAATAAAGAGTCAAATTTCCTTTTGATTCGTGATTCAAATAAGGTGACTTGGAACACCAAAACTCAATTTCGTGATGATGTCTTCCACATCAGGTATTTACCCCTAATGATCTCTATGTAAGATTATCGTGTTCAAGATCCTGATGTGTATTAAAGTATTTAATCTTACATTGTTGGGTTGCTGATTAGAGTCGTAGTTATTAATAATATAGGAATTAGTTATGAAAAAATTAATATGTTATTTTTTTAAATATTAATTATGCACAGGTTAATTATTTATGTATTAATTATTGCTATGCCTTATAACCGTTCGACAAATTTTTACGACAAAAATGACCTTTTATCTATTCGGCCACATTTGGAGATGATTTTTTAAATTAAAAATTATTTTTAAATTTTGAAGGTGTTATTAATGCATTAATGTGGATGTCATCGTAACTCTCTTTGAAATTCATGTACGAAATAAATGAACACTATTTAATTATCTAACTTTGAAGAGGCATTTTGTACTATAAATAGGCGTTGATTACTTTATAAAAGATACAATCGAAAAGTACAGAAGAAAGAAATAAGAAAACATTCTCTCCAATATATCTTGTCTATATATTTATTGTCTTATATTATTTTATATTGCTAATATTTCACAACACGTTATCAGCACGAGTCTCTAACCAATTGAGACCTACTTAATTCGGGATTATCTTTTTTTCCTAGAAGTTAATCAATTTTCATTTAGAGTCAGGTATACATTTATATGTTTATAACATCTCTAATAGGACTTGCATAAATCTTTGATCTATAATTTAATTACTGCATATATAACTTGATTTAGCTATTATTATGATACTTTACTAGGCATAATAATCAATACGTTTCAGGTTTATATTGTTATGTTATTTATATACTACTAACTTATAACTCTAAATTAATTACTAAGTAATATGATAGCATGCTAGTTAAAATAACTCGTAAGTATTTTCATACATTATGATAAGTATATTGGTGTGTCATAAAGAAGAAGAATAGTAGTATATTAAATATGACTTGAAAATCTTACTGAACTTTGGTGTTAATAACTATTAAACTAGTAATAAATATTGTAAAATAATTAGAATATATATTAAATTTACCGTTTCATACTTTATGAGTTTACATGCTTTTGTAACATTCAGTGTTCATGCATAAAATATATTTTATACTAATTCTTAATCATTTGAAACATTAATTTATCTTTTATCATAAAAAAATCAAAATCATGTTATTAACTCAACCATTTTATGATAGTTTTCATCATGTCAAATTTTTCAAAGCTTGAATTTGTGGCACTTGACATTTCTGAAAAGAACTATTTGTCATGGGTACTTGATGCTGAAATTCACCTTATCGCTAAGGGTCTTGGTGATTGTGTAATAGAAGGAAATAAGGCATCAAGTCAGGATAAAGCGAAAACTATGATTTTCCTTCGTCATCATCTTGATGAAAGCCTGAAGGTTGAATACTTAACAGTGAAAGATCCACTTGAATTGTGGATAGGTTTGAAAGGGAGGTATGACCACCTCAAGGCAACGGTATTGCCAATGGCTCGTTATGAGTGGATGAACTTACTGTTTCAAGATTATAAAATTGTAATTGAGTATAACTCTGATGTATTTAGAATCACTTCCCAATTAAAATTATGTGGTGAAGTTATAAAAGATGAGGACATGTTGTAAAAGACACTAACTACTTTTCATCCTCCAATCTGATATTACAACAGCAATACCGTGAAAAGGGTTTTAAAAAATACTCTGAATTAATCTCATGCCTTCTAGTGGCTGAGCAACATAATGACCTTTTAATGAAAAATCATGAAGCCTGTCCCATTGGAAGTGCTCCATTGCTGGAGGCACACGGGGTAAAAGCACACGGCCAGTCTGAAATAAGACAAAACAATCGGAGCCATGATAATGTGCGCGGGCGTGGCAAAGGCAAAAGAAGATATAATAATCACCGAGGTGGTGGTCATAACAAAAGAGAAAACAATATGGGTTCTCAAAATAATCCTTCTAAAGGAAAGGGCGATCACTATCATCGTTGTGGCCTTCAAGGTCATTGGCAAAATGAATGTCGGACACCTGAACATTTTGTCAGGTATCAAAATTCCTTTAAAAGGAAAGGAAACAAAGGCGGTGCCTCCTCTCCTAATGCCCGGGTGGAATCACATTTGACTCTCAAAGATGACTATCACTCCCCGAGCCTACACCTTGGACGTGGCTGGCACTCGAGAACCATTACTAGCCCAAAACGAACCCTTGGCCTGGCTTACTTACTCAGCGGAAAACTTTACTCAAGATAAATACTTTTAAAACAAGTAAACTGAACTGCTCAAAATATAACTTAGAATGTATTATAATAACATTCACTGCCAAAGTGGCAACTCAAATCTGAACATAAGCCAATAAAAAAGTAAAGACAAATGAACTAACTGAATGTCTATCTATGAAGCCTCTAAAACTGAGATGGATGTCGGGACAAGACCCTCGATCATCCTAACAACTGAAAATACAAGAAAATAATGTATAAGAAGCCCTCCGAAAAGTAAAGAGGCTCATCAACTGACTCTGAGTGCTCAACCTGATCAACGAAGCGCTGGATGTTGATCCTGGTTACCTGCGTCTGCATCATAATAAGATGCAGGCCAACTGGCATCAGTACATTGAATGTACGAGTATGCGAGTTGGAATGCTAAACATGACATGAGCTTGAAAGGAATCTGAAAGAAACACTTACCTTGGCTCTTTTCAACTCCTGAATAACTTAACTGATTTCAATATAAAGCAGTGTAAATAAATGTAGTATAAAGAAAAACTTTAAAACATGGTTTTCAATTCTGTGTATTTAGAAATACAATAATAACTCTGCATGTATGCAAAGATACAATATGAACTATGTTTGTATATGAATATACAAATATTTCTGATGTATATAAAAATACAAAATACTGTTGTGGGAGTTTCTCTAACCGACAACCATCACGTAAGAGCTATTGTGATGATACAACGGTTTCCCTCACGCTGCCAGAGCATCATATACCTTGCCAAAGTTATAGGACCTGAACTATTAAGTGGATCCACTAGTCTATGCTAAAAAGCACTAAAAGAATCATCTAAAAAGTATGACCCTTTTCTACCCATGATGGCTACATGGTTTATGGGGGCTGTCCAATCACTGTACTGGTAATTCAAGATGAACTCCTTCCATGCCAACAATAATAGTACTAAACTTTCAAAAGAAGAGAGATGAGATCAAGCTTTGAGATTGTCTGAACTCTCCCCCATATCGGTGCTCAATACTACTCCTAAAATATGATACTAGCTCTTTATGTTTAAAAACATACTTCTTTCTGTGATTTGAGATAATTGCTTAAAAACTTAGCTCAAAGGCTATCTTGGAAATTAAAGTTTCCTCTCTTGCTTAATTATGAAAGCATTTACTCTTTTCTGAAAACTAGCTCAAAGGCTCTTTGGAAATCAAGGTTTCCTTTCTTGTTTAAATGTGAAAACATTTTAAACTCTTTGGAAATATATAGTCCCCATATACTTTTGAAGAAATGAACTTCAACTTTACTCTTTACTGAACTCAAAACATAACTCTTAAAACAAAGTTAAAACGTTTGTAAAAGACTTTTGGAAAACTTTATGAACTTCTCTTAACTTGACTCTTAACTTCTCTTGACTTGACTCTTAACTTCTCTTTACTTGACTCTTACCTTTCCTTGAATTGAATTATGGATTCACGGATTTGTGATTTGTGATAGGAAAGATCTCATGATGTGTAAGAATGATTTTAGATAGTTAATCATGAGAAACGATCAAGAAATCACTACTGGAAAGCTGCTCCGCGACGCGGAGGTGCATTTAAATTTTAGTTTTGAAAACAAATTTTGAGGCAGAAAGGTCCGTGACCGCTCCGCGATGCGTAATAACTTTTCCCAAAACTGAGGAGTGGGTCCGCGATGCGGAGGCACCTCCAGATTTCGACCGACGAAATTTCTTCTTCCTTTTCTAGCTCTAAACCCTCTAAACTCCAATGGTTCTTTCTCCAAACACTTAGAATCATCTATACCCTCAATATACATCAGATTCTACTCGAAAACACAACTAAAAACGTGAATCAATCTCAAGCAACTCCAACAACAACCCACAAGGATTCAAACGAACTTTATCAAAAATTCTAGGGATTTACTTTTAAATCAATATACTTTGCTGAAATTGAATCAAGTTTGGTGTGTGGGTGAACTAACCCAACGCTATGTGATCTCACATACCTTGTAGGGATCACCCCCAACGAAATCCACAAGCTAAACTCGACGATCTTGACGAATCTTGCTTCTTTTCTCCTTTCTCCAAGCCCTAGCGTATTTTGGTAAAAGCGTAAACTGATCTAATTCAAATTAGACCCTAACTAAATTACCAAAAATAAAATAACATAATTGGGAAAGGAAAAGACCATAATGCCCTTCTAAAATCCGGATTGGACATTTTCTTATTTGAACAACCCAAATTCAAATGGGTGTATCTCACTCATACGAACTCGAAATTGTGAAAAATTAGCGGCGTTAGAAAGATCATTCCAAGAGGTTTTCTACCATATCTGGAAGTACTTCTAACTCATTCTAATCTAGAAGTTATGGTCATTTGAAGTTGACCAAAAATTCACTTTTTTCTAACTTAACAAAATTTCAAGATTTTTATTATTTCCAAAAATTACTCTTTCTAATTCTAGATCTTTCTAGTTCTTTCAATTTGCGAGATGTTACAATATCTCCCTCTTGGGAGCATTCATCCTCGAATGAGATTACTCTTACTAGGCTAAGGGTGTAGCATGCAACATTCAGTTCAATCACCCAACAAGTCAATGCAACACAACATGCTAACTTACAAGTTAAAGAGTACTATGAAGAGAATTAGTATCTTGATCTGGAATTTCTCTGGATTTGAAGAAATGTGGATATATCTTCTTCATATCCTCATCAGCTTCCCAAGTAGCTTCCTCAACGAGCTGATTTCTCCAAAGAACTTTGACTGACGCTACCTCTTTTGTTCTCAACTTGCGAACTTGGCTATCTAGAATATGAAAAGGAATCTCCTCATAAGATAAGTTATCCTTGATCCCAATATCTTCTGTTGGTATGATCAATGGAGGATCGCACATGCATTTCTCCAACATGGAAACATGAAATACCGGATGAACTGCTGCTAACTCTTGTGGTAGCTCTAACTCATAAGCTACTTTGCCAGCCCTCTTGTATATTCTGTAAGGGCCAATAAAGAGGGGACTAAGCTTCCCCTTATTACCAAATCTCATAACACCATTCATGGTGAAGCTTTAAGATATACTCAATCATCTACTTCAAACTCTAACTCCCTTCTCCTAACATCAGTGTAGGATTTCTGACGACTCTGCGCTGCTTTCAATCTTTCTTGAATCACTTTCACTTTCTCCATAGCTTGATGAACTAAGTTTGGTCCTATCAACCCAGTTTCACCAACTTCAAACCATCCAATAGGAGATTTGCATCCTCTCCCATAAGGAGCTTCGTAAGGAGTCATCTGGATGCTAAAATGATAACTATTGGTGTAAGCAAACTCAATGAGAGGTACGTGATCATCCCAATTACCCTTGAAATCAATCACACAATCTACTTGATACCTCAAAACACCATCTCCCCATTGTTCACACGCCATCACTTTTTGCTTATGAACACTTGCCTTTAATTCAAGCAATAAAGGATCTTGGTCTTGCTTGCCTTTTACTTCTGACACTATTGATGATTCAGCCCCATTCATCACCACTATTCCTCCTTCTGTGGAATCCATAAGCCTGACTCCCAAGCGTGCAAGTATATGCACATCTTTTTCTAAGTCTCTCTTTTCTTCCTCAACATGGGAGGTACTACCCCTAAACAACTTGCTTAAGGCATAAGCAACAACATTAGCCTTACCTGGGTGGTAAATAATACTCATATCATAATCCTTGAGTAATTCTAACCACCTCCTCTGTCTGAGATTAAGCTCTTTCTGAGTAAACACATACTGAAGGCTCTTTAGATTGGTGAACACATCCACATGAACTCCATAAAGATAATGGCGCTATATTTTCAAAGAAAATACTACAGCAGCCAATTCTAAATCATGGGTTGGGTAGTTCTTCTCATGAACTTTCAACTGTCTGGAGGCATAAGCTATAACCTTGTCATTTTGCATTAATACAAAACCCAAACCAACTCTAGATGCATCACAATACACCACAAAACCTTGGGTATCTTCTGGTAAGGTCAATACTGGGCAGTAGTCAACCTCTTTTTCAATTCCTGAAAGCTTTTCTCCCAAGCGTCAGACCATTGAAACTTAACTGTCTTCTGAGTCAACTTGGTCAAAGGAGACGAGATGGACGGGAATCCTTCAACGAACCATCTATAATATCCAGCCAAACCCAAGAAACTCCTAATATCAGTTGGAGATGTGGGTCTAGGCCAACTCTGCACTGCCTCAATTTTCTGAGTATCAACTTTAATTCCCTCTCCAGACACAATGTGGCCTAAGAATGCCACAAATTCAAGCCAAAACTCACACTTAGAGAACTTGGCATACAACTTCTTATTTTTCAAAGTCTGGAGAACTATTCTGAGATGGCTAGCATGATCTTCTTCATTCATGAATAGATTACTATGTCATTCATGCAGACGATAACAAACATATCTAAATAAGTTTTGAATACTCTATTCATAAGCTCCATGAACGCTGCAGGCACATTAGTCAAACCAAAGGACATGACCAGAAACTCATAATGACCATAATGGGTCTTGAATGTTGTCTTAGGAATATCACATTCCCTTAGTTTCAACTGATGGTAACCTGATCTGAGGTCTATTTTCGAAAAACATGAAGCACCCTGAAGCTGATCGAAAAGATCATCAATTCTCTAAAGAGGATACTTATTCTTGATGGTAACCTTGTTCAAATGACGGTAATCTATACACATTCTAAGGGAACCATCTTTCTTTCTCACAAATAAGACCGGAGCACCCCAAGGTGAGACACTTGGTCGAATAAAGCCCTTATCTAGGAGATCTTTTAACTGCTCCTTCAACTCTTTTAACTCCATTGGTGCCATTATGTATGGCGGAATAGATTTAGGATGAGTATCTGGAATAAGGTCCATACCGAAATCTATCTCTCTCTCAGGAGGGACTCCGGGTAGATCATCTGGAAAGACTTCTTAAAACTCTCTTACTACTGAAACTGATTGAATAGAAGGTATCTTAACACTAGAGTCATTAACTCGGACTAAGTGATAGACACGACCCTTAGAAACTAACTTTGTTGCTTTACAGTATGAAATGAAACGACCCTTAGGCACTGCTGAACTGCTTTTCCACTCTAAGACTGGCTCATTTGGAAACTAGAACTTGACAACTCGAGTTCTACAATCAACTGAGGCATAACAAGCATGAAGCCAATCCATACCAAGAATGACATCAAAATCTACCATGTCTAACTCAACTAAATTAGCCATGGTACTCTTGTGATTGACGAAAATGGGAAAATCATGATAGACTCTTTCTGCTAGAATAGAATCACCAACATGTGTAGAAACACTGAATGGTTCACTAAGTTGCTCAGGAATAACATCAAAATTCATAGCAACATATGGAGTTACAAAAGATAAACTCACTCGTGGGTCTAGCAAAGCATAAACAGTAAAGTTTAAGACTTGGATCATATCAGTGACAACATCTGGTGAATCCTCTTGCTCTTGGCGACTATTGATAGCATAAAGATGGTTTTCTTCTCCGTCTGCCCTTGAAGTAGCTCATCTAGATGCAATTATATCTGGTGGAGCAACTGAAGAAAACTGGGCTCTATAGCCCCCATTACCATTTCTCTATCTGCTCTTAATACACTCTCTCATAAAATGACCGTTCTGGCCACACTTGAAGCAACTAGTGGAGCCATCATGACACACCCTTGAGTGGCTCCTACCACACTTAGCACCTGCAGGAGTCTTAGTACTCTCTTGTGCCTTACTATCTTGCGAATGCGCAAGTTTAGCTCTGAAGTTCTGAGAATTCTGACTATTGTACCCACCTTTATTCCTTGGTGCAGGTGCACTAGAAGATGATGGAGTAGGTCCTTTCTACTTATGCTGGAAACAAGACCTGTTCACATTACTCTTTTGTTGCACAGATTCATTCCCTGATGTCTTAGCTCTCTTATTCTTAAAATTTTGTCTATCCCTCAACTTGTCCTCCTCAACCTGTTGCACATGGATCATCAGCCTTGCTATGCCCATGTACCCTATTAGCATGGCTGCCTTACTTTCCTTACTTGACAGACGAGTCAACCCAACAACGAATAAACTCATCCAACTCCTCATGTCAGCAACCATCTCTTTGCTTCTTTTAGCTCACGAGGAAAGAAACGCCTCATGAAAGCACCCTAAAAATAGTCCAACTCACAATTCATTATGCGTAATCATGAGTTAGAAAGAAACTGTATAGAGATGAACTCTATCGCACAAAATGAGTATGAAAGAAGTGAAGGAATTTCATAAATGTTGCAGCCTCCTAATTATAGATGTGGCGCGCTTCACACCTATAACTAGGACTCTACAGACACGGCTTCATAGAATCCCTAGGACTCTTGAACTCTGGGCTCTGATACCAAGTTTGTCACACTACGAGCCTACAACCTGGACATGACTGGCACTCGAAAACTATTGCTGACCCCAAGAGAACCATTGGCCTGGCTTACTTACTCAGCGGAAGACTTTACTCAAGATAAATACTTTTAAAACAAGTAAACTGAACTGCTCAAAATACAATTTAGAATGTATTATAATAACATTCACTGCCAAAGTGGCAACTCAAATCTGAACATAAGCCAATAACAAAGTAAAGACAAATGAACTAACTGATTGTTTATCTATGAAGCCTCTAAAACTGAGATGGATGTTGGGACAAGACCCCCGATCATCCTAACAACTAAAAATATGAGAAAATAATGTATAATGAGCTCTCTGGAAAGCAATGAGGCTCACCAACTGACTCTGAGTGCTCAACCTGATCAACGAAGCTCTCGATGCTGATCCTGGTTACATGCGTCTTCATCATTGTTGACACCCAATTTTGGCCCTCCACGTTATAGATTAATCAACGAGCCTCTTTAATTCCAAATGATTTGAAATAATTAGTTTTTATGAAGTTCAAAATATTTTTTAAGTTACTTTTAATTAATTTTATCATTTTTATATTTTTTAAGTAACATATATGTTTTATATAATTTTGTATATAATTAGTATATTATATAAATATTTCAAAAATCATCTCAAAAAGATTTTAATTTTAGTAAGTTTTATTAAATTAGTTTAGTTTAAATTATGGTTATAATTTTAATCATTAGTTTACAATTAAGTTAATTATTTTATTTCATTAAGATTAAGAAGCTCGTTAATTAATTAATATTAATTCATAGCCGAATTTGTTAATTTAACTCAATTTGGCTATTTCTCAAAAACCCATT
>JAJOOO010005250.1:0-57188 GCA_029582685.1 Solanum piurae
CCTAAGGAGTGGGTCGACATGAGGTTCAGCCCGAGAGGGTGAGCCCTAGTCCCATATCCTAACACTCAGCTCGAGAGAGTGAGTGGGGTAAGGCGTAGGCTGGTCTTCATGTGGCAAATGGGTGTCCGAGAGGAACGCATTTGAAACGGGGTAAGTTGCACGAGAGGGAACTTATTTTCATCTAAAGCTTAGCCTAGTCACTATTATCTTTCAAATTTTCTATCGAAAGCATGTACCCAACCATTTATCTCAACTTGTATTGCGGTCACACCCCAAGAACTCTTCCCCATACATGATTTTCTTGTTGTTTTTGTTGTTTTTACTTACTTGTGACAAAAACTCCAAATTGATATTTGACACTTTTGTGTCCCCCCTTCGTTTTACAATATTTTTAATCGTTAATTTCTTTAGCTACGACTAGTTAGAACTAGATTTTATTTTTGTATTAATTCTCAAGACCGATCCATTGGGACACGACCCCAAACCTTGGTTGGGTTACTATATTATCAACAATCGTAGATACTCGAACCGTAGTTAATATCGTTGGTCACGATAAGCATCAAAATGGCGCCGTTGCCGGGGAGTGGTGTTACTTGAGAATTTTTAGATTAGTAAATTTTTTGTTCTTCTTAGTTGTAGTGTACTAACCTTATTTTTAGTTTTGTCTTCTTTAAATTTGTTGGTGTAGGTAGGTTCCCCAAAGATGGACGTTGGGAATGTGGGGCAACTCGGCTAAGTTGAGCCAAGAAGTCAAGAGAGACTTCGAGTTAACCGCACTGGTAACTCAGCTGAATGAGTTGACCACCAGAATAACAGAGGTGGAAAACCAGTGCAAGAGTCCTGAGAGGTACATACCTTCTCACGAGAAGAGGCAGTCGAGATATAGGGAGAACAATCGTGTCGAGGACACACTCCAAATCATTCTTCAAAAAGTCACCAAATAGGATCAACTGTTGGAAGAGATGAAGAAGAGTGTTGCAGTGCTGAATCAAATGGTTGGCTCTCATTTTAGATCGATACAACTGATCAGGACACTCCTGAATTATGTGGTGCCTCCTCTTCACTCAAACAAACTATTGGGGTTACCTAGTGACACTAGGGCCAACCCAACCAATGGGGAGTGAGTAAGGACTCGCGTCAAGCCACGACGTTAAATAAGGCGCTTATTGGGAGGCAACCCAAGATTTTAAATGCTTATATTTGCTTTTACAAATAATGGTATGTTAGTGGTGCAGGTTTGAATGAGGAAAAGTGATGAAAAATGTAGATTGGCTAGAAAATGGTCAGTCGGCGGACCGTTGAACAGGTCGGCGATCTCAACTTAGACCGCCATCTTGCCCCCAAAAAATTGACAAGTTTGTAACAATCGACGGGACAAGGGACCACTCGGCACTTCGCCGAGTGTATCGACGAACACAACTAATGTCACCGAACTAGAGCGAACTGAACGGTTTATAATGGCCAAAGGTCCAAAAATTTAAAATCTCTCACTTTCCCTCACTCACAAATCTCCTAACTTCACACCAAGGTAGTATTTTCATTATTCTTATATCTTACTAGTAATTTAGTTGAGTGATCTGTGCTTTGAATTAGATTTCTTTTATGCCTAGCTCTTCGGTCATATTTTAATCGGCACAAAAGGTTAGTTAACCAAAACACCAATTTTACTTTTGAATAGTTTGAACTCTTGTGAAATGATCGTATATGATTGATGTGTGCTGGGCTTCTCTGTTAAGATTAGAATGTCTATTTCAATTTGAATAGCATGCCCATAGTGTTTTGATCGTCAGAACTCAGATGTATGTATCTGTTGTGATGATAACTGAATGAAGTCTCGTTGGGTGGTGCTTGCATGTTGTTTTGATTGTCCGGGTGAAGTCTTAGTATCCCATGTATGCGCTAAATGTCGAAAATTTGCTCGATGATAACGAGGGTGAAACCGCTCTTAAGAGCAAATATCGTCAAATGGCCAAATGCGGCAAGTCCGAAAGAAATTTGAGTATTCTTGAGTGATAGGTAGTATGGGTCTAGTTTGAATTTCGTTATTGCATGCTTTGATTTTTCTTTCAGGGTTTGTGGGATTGAATTTGGGAAGATGGGTCAAAACGGGGCACGTTGGACCATTCAGCGAGCTAGGTTGATCTCACCGACTCGTTCGGCGGATCGCCCAATGTCTCCATCTCGCCATTGATATCAGGCCTAGTTAAACAAAACTGTGACTTTCGGTGAGAAGCCAGGGGTCGCCGAACACTCTCGGCAACTCGCCAAAAGTATTCTTGCTCATCCTCTGCATGCTACTCTTGAGACCCTTATGCACTGTAACCTTTGGCGACAAACCCTTGATTGCCGATAGAGGTTCGGCGACACACCGACTCACTTGGCGAGCCTTTCTACAATAGATTATCTGTGATTTTTTATCTATTTTCCTTAACTCCCCCCAAATATTTTGCAGGTATGACTAAACCCAACAAAGCTGGTAGCAACACACAACCCCGATGCAGAGGAAAGGGGATCACGATCAATGAGGATACAACTGCATCCATGCACAAGGCCACCAAAATTTCCAAAACTGGTGGAAAAGGGAAAGGCAAGGACAAAACTGTTGAGCTATCAGATGCAAGTTCCCACAGTATTGGTTTTCACACCAATGACCCAACAACATATGATAGTGAGAGCATGGGTTCTGATGAAGATGAACTAATTGAGGCACAGAGGAATGAGTTACGATCTAAACAAATGAACGACCCATCTCAGATCAGAAATCCTCGATCCACCACTCAGACTCCTCCAGTTTTAGAGCAGGCAATAGTATTAGCACCTCCAGTACAACCCTCCCCCCACTTAGTGTGCTCTTCTTGACCATCCATCTGAGGATGAAAAGCAGTGCTCATGTTCACCTTTGAACCCAAACCTTTCTGAAAAAATTTCCAAAATTATGTAGTAAATTGTGCACCTCTATCTGAAATAATGGAGACCGGAACTCCATGAAGTTTAACCACTTCTTGAAGATAAAACTTGGCATAGTCCTCTGCTGTATGGGTAGTCTTTACCGGCAAAAAGTGGGCTGATTTTGTAATTCTATCAACAATCACCCAAATCAAATCATGTTGCATGCGAGACCTTGGTAAACCGGTGATGAAATCCATATTAATCATCTCCCACTTCCATTCTAGAAGTTCTATATTCTGAGCCAAACCACTAAGCCTTTGATGCTCTACTTTAACTTGTAGGCAATTCGGACACTTACCAACAAATTCTGCAATGCCCTTCTTCATACCACTCCACCAATAAACCTCTCTCAAATCGCGATACATCTTTGTGGAACCCGGATGAATGGAATATCTGGAGCTATGAACTTCTTCCATGATCCTCTCTTGGAGTTCATCCACCCTTGGTACACAGAACCTATCTTGATACCTCAATACGCCATCTGCCCCTTGTTTAAATGCCAATACTTTTTGCTTATGAACATTTGCCTTCAATTCAAGCAAAATAGGATCTTGGTCTTGCTTCTCTTTTACTTCTGACACTAATGATGATTCAGCCCCATTCATCACCACTACTCCTCCTTCTGTGGGATCCAATAGTCGGACTCCCAGACGTGCAAGTCTATGCACATCTTTCGCTATCTCTCTCTTTTCTTCCTCAACATGGGCGGTACTACCCATACACAACCTGCTTAAAGTATCAGCAACAACATTAGCATTACCTAGGTGATAAAGAATACTCATGTCATAATCTTTGAGTAATTCTAACCACCTCCTTTGTCTGAGATTAAGCTTTCTCTGAGTGAACAGATATTGAAGACTCTTGTGATCAGTGAATACATCAACATGAACACCATACAAATAATGACGCCATATTTTCATCGCAAACACTATAACAACCAACTCTAGATCATGGGTTGGGTAATTCTTCTCATGAACTTTCAACTGTCTAGAGGCATAAGCTATAACTTTGCCATGATGCATTAATACACAACCCAAACCAACTCTAGACGCATCACAATATACAACAAAGACTTGCGTACGGTCAAAACTGGGGTAATAGTCAACCTCCTTTTCAATTCCTGAAAGCTTTTCTCGCAAGCTTCAGACCATTGAAATTTCACTGTCTTCTGAGTTAACTTAGTCAAAGGGGATGGGAACCCCTCTACAAACCTTCTATAATAGCCAGCCAAACCCAAGAAACTCCTAATGTTAGTTGGAGATGTGGGTCTAGGCCAATTCTGCACTGCCTCTATTTTCTGAGTATCAACTTTAATTCCCTCTCTAGACACAATGTGGCGTAAGAATGCGACAGACTCAAGCCAAAACTCGCACTTAGAGAACTTGACATACAACTCTCTATCTTTTAAAGTCTGGAGAACTACTCTGAGATGACTAGCATGATCTTCTTCATTCCTTGAATAGATTAGTATGTCATCAATGAAGATAATAACAAACATATCTAAATAAGGTTTGAATACTCTATTCATAAGGTCCATGAATGCTGTAGGCGCATTGGTCAAACCAAATGACATAAATAGGAACTCATAATGACCATAACGAGTCCTGAATGTTGTCTTTGGAATATCACATTCCCTCAACTGATGATAGCCTGATCTGAGATCTATCTTAGAGAAACAAGTAGCACCCTGAAGCTGATCGAAAAGATCATTAATCCTTGGGAGAGGATATTTGTTCTTGATGGTAGCCTTGTTCAACTGACGGTAATCTATACACATCCTAAGGGAACCATCTTTATTTCTCACAAATAAGACCAGATCCCCCCAAGGTGAGACACTTGGTCGAATAAAGCCCTTATCAAGAGGATCTTTCAACTGTTCTTTAAGCTCTTTCAACTCTGCTGGTGCCATTCTATATGGTGGAATAGATATATGAAGAGTATCTGGAAAAATGTCTATACCGAAGTCTATTTCTCTCTCAGGAGGGACTCCGGGAAGATCATCAGGAAAGACTTCTGGAAACTCTCTTATTACTGAAACTGACTGAATATGATGTATCTCAACACTAGAGTCATTAACTCGGACTAAGTGATAGACACACCCCTTGGAAACTAACTTTCTTGCCTTAAGGTATGAAATGAAACGATCCTTAGGCACTGATGAACTACTTTTCCACTCTAAGACTGGCTTATTAGGGATTTGGAACTTAACAACTCGAGTTCTACAATCAATGGAGGCATAACAAGCATGAAGCCAGTCCATACCTAAAATGACGTCGAAGTCTACCATGTCTAACTCAACTAAATTAGCCATGGTGTTCTTGTGATTGATGGAAATAACATAATCACGATATACTCACTCAGCTAGAATAGACTCCTCAATAGGTGTAGAAACAAAAAAGGGTTCACAGAGTTTCTCAGGAAGAACATTAAAACTATTTGCAACATAAGGGGTAACAAAAGATAAACTTGCTCCTAAGTCTAGCAAAGCATAAACATCAATAGTAAAGACTTTGATCATACTAGTGACAACATCTGGAGAGTTTCTCTTGCTCTTGGCGACTAGTGATCACATAAAGATGTTTTGCTCCTCCGCCAGTACCGGAAGTAGAACATATAGGTGCAGCCCTGTCTGGTGGAGCAACTGATAAAGATTGGGGTCTATTGCCCTGCTTCCCATTACCTTGCCGGTTCTTGGGGCACTCTTTCATGAAGTGACCCTCTTGTCCACACTTGAAGCAACCTGTGGAACCATCGTGACACTTATCTGGGTGGGTTCTACCACACTTAGCACATGTAGGAGCCCAGTTACCTCCTTGTGCCACACTACCCTGAGATTGGGCAGGTCTAGCCCTGAAATACTGGGAATTCTGACTATTGTACTCACTTTTGTTTATGGGTGCAGGTGCACTAACAGATGATGAAGCATGTCCCTTTTGCTTTGCTGAAAGTACGAACGGTTCACATTACCTCTTTGCTGCCCGCACTCATTTCCTGTCTTCGCTTTATTTTTTCTAAACTCCTCCCTATCCCTCGGCTTCTATTCCTCAACCTGTTGCACATAGACCATCAACCTTGATATATCCATGTCACCTATTAGCATTGTAGCCCTACCTTCATTACTCGACATACGAGACAACCCAATAACAAACAAGCTCATTTTACTCCTCATATCCGCAACCATCTCTGGAGCATAACATGACAGTTGGGTGAACTTCAGCCCATACTTATGAACTCTCAAAGAATCCTACTTAAGTGTGAGAAACTTTCGTACCTTAGCCTCTTTCAGTTCTCGTGGAAAGAAACACCCCGAGAAGGCCTCCTCAAAACAAGCCCAACTCGCAGGTGGTGCATCCTCAGTTCAGTTCTTCTTTCATTGATCGAACCAAATCCTAGCGACACCCTTCATTTGGTATGCAACTAGTTTCACCCTCTCAATATCAGAAATGTGCATGACATCAAATATATTTTACAGCTCCTCAATAAAGTTCTCTGGATCCTCAGTAGTGCTTGAACTAGTGAAACTTTGAGGGTTCATCCTCAAGAATTCTCGGATCCTCGAAGTGTTAGCCTCTTCTTGTCGAGCCCCTCTTTGTTGCCCAACCTGATTAGTCACAACTTGACTTAGCATCCTTATCGCTTCCTTGAACTAGCATTAGTAACTTCTCCTTGGGGTTGCACTTCAGGTGCATTATGTACCCCTTGCTCCTCAACATTACGCCTAGCAGGACGACCTCTGACAACTCCTTGTGGAGGCATGATTATCTGAAAACACGTGCAAGCACAAATTAGAAGAAACTTTTTAGAGATTAAACTCTAACGCACGAAATGAGTATGAAAGAAGTAAGAAATTTTCCTAAGTATTGCAGCCTCCTAGTTATAGATGTGGCGCGCTTCACACCGATAACTAGGACTCTGCAGACACGGCTTCATAGACTCCCTAGGACTCTTGAACTCTATGCTCTGATACCAAGTTTTTCACTCCCCGAGCCTACACCCTGGGCGGGACTGGTACTTGAGAACCATTGCTGGCCCCAAGCGAACCGTTGGCCTGACTTACTCACTCAGCGGAAGACTTAAACATAAGAAACATAACTCATGGAATAACTTAAGAGATAATAACTTATCCAAAATGGCAGCTCAAGTCTTAAACGTATACAACTGAAATGAATAAGACTAAAGAACTATACTATCCGTCTATGAAGCCTCTTAAACAAAAAGGGATGTCGGGACAAGACCCTCGATCATCCTAACAACTGAAAACTAGAAAGCAATATAAAAAGGAGCCCATCGGAAAGCAAAAAGGCTCACCAACAGACTCTGAGTGATCAACTAAATCAACGAGGCGCTGGATGTTGATCCTGATTACCTGCGTATGCATCATAAGACGATGCAGGCCAACTGGCATCAGTACATTGAATGTACGAGTATGCGAGTTGGAATGCTAAACATAACATAGGCTTGAAAGGAATCTGAAAGAAACACTTACCTTGGCTTTACTCAACTCCTAAATAACTCAACTCAATATAAAGCAATAAAATACATGCAATATACGAAAATCTTTTAAAACAGTAAAAACAACTTAGTTCGTTAAAGAAAATGTAATAACAAACTCAACTTTACTCATATAATAAAGTAATATAGCTTCGGTGGGAGTTTCTCTAACCGACAATCACCACTATGAACCTAAGTGGTGATACATCGGCGTGCCCACGCTTCCATAACTGTCCTATACTTTGCCGTCATATAGAACGCCTTAACTAAGTGGATCCACTAGTCTATGCTAAAAACTACTTGAGGAGTCATCTAAAAAGTATGATTCTTTACTACCCATGATGGCTACATGGTTTATGGAGACTTGAGTTAATATGAACTCGCATCCCCATAGCGCTGCTCAATACTCTTCCCAAAATATACTTAGCTCATATGTTTTAAAACAAAACTTCTTTCTTTGGTTTGAAATAATTACTCAAAACTTAGCTTAAAAGCTCTCTTGGAAATCGGTGTTTTCCTTTCTTGTTCAAATGTGAAAACATTTTAAACTCTTGGAAATACTTAGTTCCCTTATAAATTTTGGATAAATGAACTCAACTCTTTACTCTTTACTTAACTTAAAACTTAAGTCTTAAAACAAAGTTAAAACGTTTGTGAAAGACTTTTGAAGAACTTTATGAACTTCTCTTGACTTGATTCTTGACTTCTAAACTTGACTCTTAACTTTCCTTGAATTGAATTATGGATTCAAGGTTCATGATCTCATGTTTATGGATGACTTCTTGATGTTTAGATGTACCTTAGAGTATTGGAATCAACTAGGAAGTGTTAGTACACTTTAGAAGGACTTAGACGGGCTAAACGACAAAAAACGGGCGGAAAACGACGATTCGGGCGTATCCCTAGCACGCCGCGCCAGCCCCAACTTATGGAGGCTCCAAAATGGCGCACGACTGGTACGCCGCCCCAGCCTGCCTGGCTCTATGGGGGTGCGTCGCGCCAACCTTCCCTTCAGGCAATAACCGACGAACTTTTGGTCTCATTTTTTGATCTTAAATCGATTAATTCCAATTCCTTTTCTCAAATTCACTTTAGAATCTGATATCCAAGGCATATACACAAAATCTAAATCAATCAACTCAAGGAAACAACACTATAATATCAAGAAACTCCTTAATCTTGACTCATATTCAAGAACGAAAGTAATTCAAGAACAACTATCAAGAACATTCAACTTCCAATCTTTTTAGAATGAATTCACGTTGAATCAACATGCTTGGCACGTGGGTAAAAAAACTCAACGTTATGAAAGTTTCACATACCTCGTTGGGATCACCCTTGACGAAATCCACAAGTGGAATCCTTACGAACGATGATCTTGACTCTTTTCTCCTTTCTTCTCCTCTTGAGTTCTTTCTCCAAAAACCCTAACTTTATTTTTCAAAAGCGTAAACTGAATCTATCAGTTTAGACCTTAAAATAATTACCAAAAATGAATTAATTAAGTTGGGTATGGAAAAGACCAAACTACCCTTCCAAAATCCTGATTGGATTTTCCTTATTTGAATAACCCAACTTTCAATGGGCATATCTCACTCATACGAACTCGGAAGCGCGCAAACTCGGCAGTGTTGGAAATATAATTCCAAGATATTTCCTACGGTATCTGGAAGCACACCTAAATCATCCTGAGATAAGAGTTATGGTAGTTTGAAGTTGACCAAAAACTCATTCTTAACTTAACCTTTGTCAAATATCCAGATTTTCATTATTTCCAAAAATCTCTCTTTCTAATTCTAGCTATTTCTAGTTCTTTCGATTAGTGAGATGTTACAGTTTCATTTTTTTGAAATTTGCTTTTGTAAATCACAATTTCATGACCAAGTTGTTTGCAGATCTTGCACTGTGCATGTAGTCTTTTCCAACATTTATATGGAGGATGTCCATTTTTTCCACAGTGCTGACAAAGTGGGTAATTTTTTGCTTTATGTTTTGTGGTTGACTACTAATTCTCCTTCAACCATGCCATCATGCCTCATAAGCCTCCTTTGTTCTTGCGCCTGCAATGAATTTAACAATTCTGCCAAGGTAATTTTGGACAGATTTTGTGTGTTTTTAAGGTAGTTATACTTTCTTAATTTCTTTCGGGAACTGTAATAAGAATTTTTTCAACAATTCTTGTATCCTTAAATTCAGTGCCTAGTAATTTTACCTTGTTGACAATACCAAACAATCTGTCACAGTATTCCTTGACTGTTTCTGACTCTTTTATTCTCAGCAATTCGAATTCCCTCATTAAATTCAATACCCTCATTCCTCAAATTCTTTCATCTCCAGCATATTCTTTCTTTATATAATTCCAAATTTGTTTTGGTGATGTGAGAGTCATGATTTTCGTAAAAACAATTGTCGAAACAACAACAATCAAAGTTACTTTTTTTTCCTTGGACTGAATGATTTTCCTTTCCTTGTGATTCTTGATTTGGGCCACAGTGGAATTATTTGGTAGCGGATTAATTTCATAATCATCTTCCACAGCTTTCCAAAGATCAATAGCCTCCCACTAGGTTTCCATTCTCACAACCCATAGTTGATAATTTTCACCATAAAAAATTGGAGGAGCCATTCGTGCAAAACTATTTTCGGAATTCATTTTCTACTCACATGTCCCTCAAGAAGAAGACTCTATATACCAATTGTTGGTTTTTTAATAAAGAAATTAAGAAAATAAAAGAGAAAAACTTTGAGAATTATTTTTACTAAAGTATTGTCAATGTCACGATCCAGGGGTACCCCTTAGATGTAACACGGCGTACTCGACCTCGAAGGGGGTCTCATACGAGCCCTTAGCATAATTATAAACATAGGTCATAGAAATCATGTAGAATTCAAAATTTATTACAATCGAAGTCTTTCCTTTATCTCAAAAATAGAAGTCTAACATTATCTCAATGAATCATCTATTACAATAGAATTTCAATAAGGGCATATCCCTTTACAATAAAGTCTCTAAGTAGAATATATGAAAGGAAACTAGAAATGAATAATGTCTTGCCCTCGAATCATGAGGACTCACCAAGCTTGGAGAATAGTCAACCCAGGTTTCACTTGAAAGGAGAAGTATACCTGAACGACCGGAACCTACACTTATAAAAAAATGTAGAAAATTTTGGTTAGCACAACAAATGTACTAAGTATAGAAGCCATGCATAAAAATCCTTAAAACATGCTTAAAAGGGATATTTAGTTCAAACCATGCATTTGTCAAGTTGAAAAGCCATCAAGCACATTTATGAAGAAACATAAGTCATACCATATCATAAGCAACCCAAAGCTATACTAGTGCAATGCAAAGGCAAGATCTCATAACCCTACCAATTGCCAAGTACCACTTTTAGATCACCAACATCATACATATCTTACCTTGACCACCTCATTAGCCAACATTCATAGACAATGAAATATTCAGATTCATAACTTGTAGTAAGCAAAGTCATCCTTAACAACAATACATATCATACATGCATAATTCATAAGTCTTCATAGCATAAGAGAACCTTACCATAGCCACTCTTGAAGCCTACTTGTGCAATGCACAAATGGAGTTCCAAACCCCCACTCATACTAAGTAGTACCTCTTAAGAAGTCATAGTTATAGTTTATGTTCTTGTCATATTCATATTCTTATCATATAGGGAAGCATAGCCTTAACCGACATAGACCATGTGAGCTACATGGAATCCGGTGTCTTACCCCCACACCGAAAAGAGGCGTCTTATTTGCCTAAGGTAGAACTAACATATTAACTTTTTGGTGTATCCACTAGCTAAAGACCTATGTGGGAACATAATTATGGGATAAAGAGATTGCTACTAGAAACCCGAACTTTCTAACGTAAAAGGTTTCCATCTCATGAGATACTTACTTTGGGAAGCCATACTTTCTAACGTAAAAGCTTCCATCTCATTTTCATATGCAATCGGTGCTAAGCCTAATTCCCTTTAACATGCATATTAAGCCTTTACTTAAGTTCATATTCATGAAAGAATTTCCTTTCAACCTTAGAATCGTCATTAACATGTGAGTAAACCTTTCACATCATATTCATAGTGTTTAATCAGAATTGCCTTTCAATCAACACAACAACATTATCATCATCCTAGACAATTCATACATAGTCATGTGTAAGGGTAAAGGGAGAATGATCTTTCAACAATACCACGATTTTACACAATAGTCTTAGGATCTTCACTTTCTAAGTGAATCATAAGTTCATACACCATTTTCATCAATTAATATAAACCTTCATAATTTTCCCTTCAAGGGTCCTGAATCATGTCTCACAATCACACCTAGCAATACTACATTAGGCATGGATAAAACAAGATTCAATAACTAACATACCATCGAAACAATTCATAGTATTCATCTTGCATCAATACACCCATCACAAATTCATGAAATTAGGTCATGGGGAAATTCGTGGGTTCATGTGGAATTTTATCATAAAATCACCAATAAACAAAAATTCAATCATAATAATAGTCAATTAACTCATTGAAATCATTTTTAGGAAGAACCCATGTTATAGAGTGAAAACCCAAGATTTTGAAGAATCTAGTAATTTGGAATAGAGAGTTTTAGGGCTTCATGGAAGAAAGTTTTCCATGAATTAAGACTTCCATACCTTGATTGAAGATTTCCCCACAAATTGGAGTTGAGTAGATGGATTCTTGTGCCCTAGTCTTCAAGTTCTTGTTCTTCTTCAATGGAGGAATTCTACTGAGAGAAATATTGTTAGGGAGAGGATTTAGGGAATTATTTGGGTATTGTGAATTAATGACTTAGTCTTGTGAATTTTGACTTAAAAACAATTTATATAGTACCCCTAAAAGTACCCAAAATGACCTCCATTTAATTGGACTTAAATAGGAAAGGACTAAAATAACCCTCAATTAGTGAACCCCGTCCAGGCCTCACGAGCCGTGGTCCTCCTCGTGAAGGCTAGGAAGTGGCTAGATACTTGGTGCCTTTGGCTCACAAGCCCAAGGCATTGCCACAAGGGGCTCCACGAGCCGTGGACAAGACCACAAGCCGTGGTCCCTCTCGTGGTCCTTGAGTCAATGGTCTTGCCACTTGGGACCATTTTCCCAATGCCCAAGTCATCTTCACGAAGGGCTCCACGAGCCGTTGTCCCTTACGTGAAGGTGAGGCAGTAGCTTGGTCATTTGGGGGACTTCTCCCCTTTGGTCAAGACAACTCCACGAGGCCTCCCACGAGCCGTGGTTATGGCCTTGGAGTTGAGGCAGTAACTAGGATTTTAGGGGGTCATTTTACCATGGCCAAGGCAAGACCACGAACCCCCTTCACGAGCCGTGGTGAGGACCATGGTCCGTGGTCCCTCTCGTGAAGGGTGAGGCAGTGTGCCTAGGTTAGGGGCAACCTTGGCCTCTTTGCCTTGGCACTTGCCTCTTGGCTTTGACTCTTGTTAACCTTATTTCAACCCTAAATGACTTATTGACATTCGGGGAGTCATTTTATGATCTTTACCCTTACGTTTAGGCTCTAGTCTAACCTACCATTTTCTGGGGTGTTACATTATCTCCCCCTTGGGAACATTCGTCCTCGAATGACAATTTATACACCATATAGAAATAAATATTCAAGACTAGCAGCCCATCATGCATGCAACATATAAACAATGCACAATTAAAAGGAGGAAACATCCACTCCATCTCAAAACATAATCAATGCCACACTAGGAAGTAGGAACTACATGCACAACCCATTATGCACAAAACTCATCATTTCACATAATCATAGGAGGAACTACCTTCTCCAACTAAAATAAGCTCAACACAACGTTATGGAGCCAACATATCATGTAATCACAAGTATAGCAAAACATGTCCATCAAATCACCTCATGAAGTGAAATATGCCATCCTCATACAAAAATGCAAATCAACATGAGGAACATATAAATCATGAAAACTCAATTTTTACTAAAACATGAATTCTTACTTGAACATGCATATCATAAGGAAATCATAAAGAATACTCGTAGCACATATGACTTACAAAACACCAAACTCAAGAAAACTACTTACCTCAAGTTCAAATAGGAGTAGAAGGAAAAAGATGAGGATAACGGGATTTCATATTGGCCTCGGCCTCTCATGTAGCACCCTCAACTAAATGATTCCTCCATAAAACCTTAACGGAATCTACTTCTTTGTTTCTCAACCTCTTAACTTGCCGGTCTAGAATCTCTACCGAAATCTCTTCATAGGAAAGACTCTCATCAACTCCTAAACCCTCTAAAGGAACGATGGATACCGGATCACCAATACACTTTTTTAGCATAGAAATATGAAATACCAGGTGAACCAGGGCCAACTCATTTGGCAAGTCTAATTCATAGGCACCCTTCTCAATACGCTTCAAGATTTGATATGGGCCCACATATAGGGGACTAAGCTTCCCCTTCTTACCAAACCTCATCACACCCTTCATAGGTGAGATTTTCAAGTAGACCCAATTACCAACAAAGTCCATATTCACATCCTCCCACTTCCAAGTGGGAATATCTATTTATTGGGGCAAACCTCCCAGTTTTTGGTGTTCGGCCTTAACTTGTTGGCAATTCAAACATTTGGCCACAAAAACCGCTATATCCTTCTTCATGTCATTCCACCAATACACTTCCCGTAGATCACGGTACATCTTGGTGGCTCCCGGATGAATAGAATACCGCAAACCGTGAGCCTCTTCTAAAATTTTCTCTCTTAAGCCATCAACATCCGGAACACATAATCTACCTTGGTACCTAAACACCCTATCTCCCCCTTGGGAGAAAGCCTCAACGGACTTGTTGAGTACCGATTCTTTCAACTCCATTAATATGGGATCAAGGCCTTGTTTAGACTTCACGTCGACCACAAAGGATGATTCAGAACTACGATGGACCATGACACCACCCTTGGTGGAATACACTAGTTGGACACCTAACCGGGTCAACCTATGCTTATCACGAACCAATTCCTTCTTCTCATCTTCTACATGAGTCACACTACCCATGGACATTCGACTTAGGGCATCCACAACTACATTGGCTTTGCAGAGGTGGTGAAGGACACTCATGTCATAATCCTTTAAAATTTCTAACCACTTTCTTTGTCGGAGATTCAAGTCTTTTTGGCTAAACACATATTGGAGACTCTTGTGATCGGTGAATACATCAACATGCACCCCATATAGATAATGTCTCCATATTTTCAAAGCAAACACTATCGCCGCTAATTCAAGATCATGGGTTGGATAATTCTTTTCATGGATATTGAGTTGCCTTGAAGCATAGGCAATCACTTTACCATGTTGCATAAGGACACATCCCAAACCAACTCTAGAGGCATCACAATAAACAACAAAACCATCGGTACCCTCCGGTAAGGTCAACACCGGAGTGAAAGTAAGTCTATCTTTCAACGCTTGGAAGCTTTTCTTACAAGCCTCCGACCACACAAACTTAGCCTTCTTTTGAGTCAAAGCCGTCAACGAAGAAACAATGGAGGAATAACCCTCAACAAACCTCCTATAGTAACCGGCCAAACCCAAAAAGCTCATAATATCGATAGGCGTTAGAGGTCTAGGCCAACCCTTGACCGCATCCGTCTTCTTAAGATCTACCTCAATACCCTTACTTGACACAATATGACCAAGGAAGGCTACATACCTTAGCCAAAACACTTACTACACTTCGCATACAATTGGTGGTCTTTAAGGACTTGCAATACAATCCTCAAATGTTTCATGTGCTCATTTTCACTCTTTGAGTAGATCAAAATATAGTCAATAAACACTATCATAAACATATCAAGATAGTGCCTAAAGACTCCATTCATTAGGTCCATGAATGCCGCCAGGGAATTTGTCAACCCAAATGACATCACCACAAATTCATAATGACCATACCGGATTCTAAAGACTGTCTTGGGAATGTCAACCCCTTTTACCCTTAGTTGATGACAACCCAAACGAAGATCTATTTTGGAGAAATAGTTAGCCCCTTGAAGTTGATCAAACAAATCGTCAATTCTAGGAAGGGGATACTTATTCTTTATAGTCACCTTGTTCAATAGGCGGTAATCAATACACATCCTAAGGGACCCATCCTTTTTTCTAACAAACAATACCGAAACACCCCATAGAGATATGCTTGGTTGAATAAAGCCTTTGTCTAACAAATCCTTGATTTGCTCCTTCAATTCTTTCAACTCGGCTGGAGCCATTTTATAAGGAGGAATGGAGATGGGTTGCGTATCCGGCATGAGATCAATGCCAAAATCTATTTCCCATTTGGGAGGAATGCCGGGTAATTCATCGGGAAAGACTTTCGGAAATTCACTCACCACGGGGACCGACTCTAAGGAAGGGGTTTCAGACTCTTAACCCTAACAATATGGTAAATACACCCCTTGGAGATCATTTTCCTAGCTTTGAGACAAGAAAAAAATTGACCTCTAGGGATTGAATTTCCCCCCTTCCACTCTAAAGTAAACTCATTTGGAAATTGAAACTTGACTACCCAAGTCCTACAATCAATAGAGGCATAACATGCATGTAACCAATCCATACCCAAAATTACATCAAAATCTAACATGTGTAACTCCACTAAATCCACCAAGGTAACTTTATGGGACAAAGAAATAGGAAAACTCCTATAGACTCTTTTTTCCACCACCGAGTCACCTATCTGGGTGGAAACCGAAAAAGGTTCTTCTAGTACATCGGGGAGTATTTCAAATTTCATAGCCACAAAAGGTGTAACAAATGACAAAGTGGCACCGGGGTCTAACTATGCATAAACATCAATGGAAAAGACTTGCAACATACCCGTTACAACATTCGGGGAGCTCTCTTTGTCACCTCGAGATTGAAGAGCATAAAAGCGGTTCTTCTTGGGAGCATCGGAATTTGAGCCACTAGGAGGGACTTGTTTAACCTCTCTTCCTTGAACCTTTAGCATGTGACAATCTCTCATTACATGCTCGCTCTTCCCACATCTATAGCAACCATCCGTTGCCACAAGGCACTTACCACCCTACTTGTTACCACTCTATGCACAATTTGTCTATCAACATAAGAACCACTACTATTAACTCCTTATGGCTTAGGGTTAGACACCCTATCTTTGTTGACCCTTGGAGTGCTAGTAAAGCCTTGGTTGGAGAACCTCTTCTTGAACTTTGGTCTACCTTGACTCTCAAATTTACCCTTGGAAGAATTCCCATCATCGGTCCTTGCCTTCTTCACTTGCTTGAGCTTTTGTTCCTCAATTTGTTCGGCATGAACCATAAGACGTGAGATATTCATTATTGTGATAAGAATTGCCGAACGACATTCATTGACTACCAAGTCAGATATCCCCATAACAAATTTGTTCATCTTGGCCCTAGAGTCCGCCACTAAGGTTGGAGCGTACTTAGACAATTGGGTGAACTTATGGCCATATTCCTTCACACTCATACCTCCTTGGCGAAGTTTGATGAATTCTTGCATCTTTCGTTCCCTCAACTCTAGGGGGAAGAACCTATCAAGGAAAGCCGACTTGAACAATTCCCAATCTACCGAGCCTGCTCTTACGGGTCTTTCATCCTTCCATTGCTCATACCATACTTGAGCCACATCCTTCAATTGGTAGGTGGTTAATTCTGCCTTCTCTCTTGGAGACACACCCATAGCATCAAGCACTTTATGGACATCATCAATAAACCCGTGTGGGTCTTCATCCACTCTGGAGCCAAAGAACATAAGAGGGTTCATTCTTGTGAAATTCCTTATCCTTGAAGCGATTGTACTTACATTGGGATTCACTTGAGCCCTAGCATCCCTATTGACTTGAGCCGACACGGCTTGGGTCAATGCTTAGAGAGCCGACCTTATTTCCACATTTGTCATAGTCCCCGCATCAATAGGAACTTGAGCATCTTGAGGACCTTGGGGAGGAACTCCCTCATTCACGTTCTCATCTTCTATCCTTCTTGTGTTCGCCCTTCTTGTATTCATATCCTATAGACACAAGAGAAGGGTTAGGAAAATGACTTCATAGAGTTAAAACTCTAAGGCACGACTAAAGAGTAATGAAAGAAGTGAAGTTTCCTAAACATCTTATAGTCTCTAATTCATAAATGTGGCGCGCTTCACACTTATGAACAAGACTCTACTAGTTGTGGTTCATGAGATATCATCCTAGAATCATTCTAAACCTTGTGCTCTGATTACCAAGTTTGTCACGACTCAGGGGTACCCCCTAGATGTAACACGGCATACTCGACCCTGAAGGGGGTCTCGTACGAGCCCTTAGCATAATAAAAAACATAGGTCATAGAAATCATGTGGAATTTAAAATTTATTACAATTGAAGTCTTTCATTTATCTCAAAAATAGAAGTCTAACATTATCTTAATGAACTATTTATTAAAATAAAATTTCAATAAGGGCATATCCCTTTACAATAAAGTCTCTAAGTAGAATATATGAAAGGAAACTAGAAATGAATAATGTCTTGCCCTCGAATCATGAGGACTCACCAAGCTTGGAGAATAGACCCAAGCTTCACTTAAAAGGATAAGTATACCTCAATGACAGGAACCTACACTTATAAGAAAATGTAGAAAATATGGGTTAGCACAAAAATGTACTAAGTATGGAACCCATGCATAAAAATCCTTAAAAGAAGCTTAAAAGGGACATTTAGTTCAAACCATGCATTTGTCAAGTTTAAAAGCCATCATGCACATTTATGAAGAAACATAAGTCATACCATATCATAAGAAACCCAAAGCTATACTAGTGCAATTCAAAGGCAAGATCTCATAACCCTACCAATTGCCAAGTACCACTTTGAGATCACCAACATCATACATTTCTTACCTTGACCACCTCATAGCCAACATTCATAGACAATGAAATATTCATATTCATAACTTGTAGTAAGCAAAGTCATCCTTAACAACAATACATATAATACATGCATAATTCATAAGTCTTCATAGCATAAGAGAACCTTACCATATCCACTCTTGAAGCCTACTTGTGCAATGAACAAATGGAGTCCCATGCCCCCACTCATACTAAGTAGTACCTCTTAAGAGGTCATAGTTATAGTTCATATTTTCATATTCATATTTTTATCATATATGGAAGCATAGCCTTAACCGACATAGACCATGCGAGCTGTATGGAATCCGGTGTCTTACCCCCACACAGAAAAGAGGCATCCTACTTACCTAAGTAGAACTAACATATTATCTTTTAGGTTGATCCACTAGATAAAGACCTATGTGGGCACATAGTTATGGGATAAGGAGATTGCTACTAGTAATTCAGAGTTAATGTAAAAGGTTTCCATCTCATGAGATACTTACTTTGGGAAGCTGGACTTTCTAACATAAAATCCTCTATCTCATTTTTATATCCACTCGGTGCTAAGCCTAATTCCCTTTAGCATTCATATTAAGCCTTTCTTAAGTTCATATTCTTGAAAGAATGCACTAGGCACTCAAGCAACATAACATCATAATAGCTCATAGATTCATTAGGTGATAATGCCTTTTCAACCTTAGAATCGTCATTAACATGTGACTAAACCTTTCATATCATATTCATAGTGTTTCACGAGAATAGCTTTTCAATCAACACAACAACATTATCATCATCCTAGACAATTTATACATAGTCATGTGTAAGGGTAAGGGGAGAATGATTTTTCAACAATACCACAATTTTACACAATAGTCTTAGGATCTTCACTTTCTAAGTGAATCATGAGTTCATACACCATTTTCATCAACATATACAAACCTTCATAATTTGCCCTTCAAGGGTCATGAATCATGTCTCACAATCACACCTAGAAATACTACATTAGGCATGGATAAAACAAGATTCATTAACTAACATACCATAGAAACAATTCATAGTATTCATTTTGCATCAATACACCCATCACAAATTTATGAAATTGGGTCATGGGGAAATTCGTGGGTGCATGGGGAATTTTCTCATAAAATCACCAATAAACAATAATTCAATCATAATAATAGTCAATTAACTCATTGAAATAATTTTTAGGAAGAACCCATGTTATAGAATGAAAACCCTAGATTTTGAAGAATCTAGTAATTTGGAATAGAGAGTTTTAGGGTTTCATGGAAGAAAGCTTTCCATGAATCAAGACCCCCATAGCTTGATTGAAGATTTCCCCACAAATTGGAGTTGAGAAGATGGATTCTTGAGCCCTAGTCTTTAAGTTCTTGTTCTTCTTCAATGGAGGAATTCTAGTGAGAGAAATATTGTGAGGGAGAGGATTTAGGGAATTATTTGTGTATTTTGAATTAATGACTTAGTCTTGTGAATTTTTACTTAAAAACAACTTATATAGTACCCCTAAAAATACCCAAAATGACCTCACTTTAATTGGACTTAAATATGAAAGGACTTAAATAACCCTCAATTAGTCAACCCCGTCCAGGCCTCATGAGCTCCTTCATGAGCTGTGGTGAGGACCACAGTCGGTGGTCCTCCTCGTGAAGGCTAGGTAGTGGCTATGCACTTGGTGCCTTTGGCTCACAAGCCCAAGGCATTGCCACGAGGGGCTCCACGAGCTGTGGACAAGACCACAAGCCGTGGTCCCTCTCGTGGTCCTTGAGACAGTGGCCTTGCCACTTGGGACCATTTTCCCAATCCCCAAGTCATCTTCACGAAGGGCTCCATGAGCCGTGGTCAAGACCACGAGTCGTGGTCCCTTCCGTGAAGGTGAGGCAGTAGCTTGGTCATTTGGGGACTTCTCCCCTTTGGTCAAGGCAACTCCATGAGGCCTCCCATGGGCCGTGGTCATGACCATGAGCTGTGGTGATGGCCGTGGAGTTGAGGCAGTAACTAGGATTTTGGGGGGCCATTCTACCATGGCCAAGGTAAGACCACGAGTCCCCTTCACGAGCCGTCGTGAGGACCACGGTCCGTGGTCTCCCTCGTGAAGGGTGAGGTAGTTTGCCTAGGCTAGGGGCAGCCTTGGCCTTGGCTTTACCCCTTTTCCTTGGTACTTGCCTCTTGACTTTGACCCTTGTAAACCTTATTTCAACCCTAAATGACTTATTGAAATTCGGGGAGTCATTTTATGATATTTACCCTTATGTTTAGGCTCTAGTCTAACCTACCATTTTCCGGGGTGTTACAGTCAAAGAGAATTATTTTATTAATAATTCAGAGACCTACATTTATAGATATAATTCCTAACTAAAAATAGAAACATACATTTCTAACTTATCAGTAAAATTCAAATAACAAATTAAAAGAACTAACTCCTAAATTCAAGTCATATAGGACTCTAATAATATAATTTAAAAACCCTAAAAGTAGCTAACTATTTTATTTCTTCAATATCCTGAGACATATTCTCAACAAGCTTGCATATTAGCACTTGCAAAACAGATATGCATATTACCAGATTATATGACCATAATTCAAGCAAACTAGTTTGAGAATCTTTGAAAGTACTCAGGTCATGCTATGTTTAGATTAGAGTCCTACAATTCTTCAATTAAGATGGCTGAATAGTGTTTACAGAAAAAACTGTTTGTTTACAATAATAGTAAAATTCGTAAAAATGTTGTTAAACGCATAATAAGATACAACTACTTTCTTTTTTCCGGCTAGATCATTTGAGAAAAAATAAACAAGAGAGCATAAATTATACTAAAGAACAAGAATAAGAACAAGGGTAAAAATCTGAATAAGCAAGAGTCAAAATAATAAGAAGACCGTGAATTCTTTCTTTTATTAGAGTTTGATAATGGAGTTATGTTTTCACAAGTGCAGATAAGATGTCTAAGTTTTCCATGCAAGGGTTCACTAAGTGGGAAGAACCCTACAAATCCTAGTATGAAAAAGGCTACTATCATGATGAAGTCTAAGTAACCAAGGAACCTACGTCGTGCCGCAACGTTAAATCAAGCGCTACTTGGGAGGTAACCCAAGAAAATTTTAAAAAAACTAATGGATGTGAAGTGTGCAGGTGATGAGAGAAAAAATCTAGACAATATCAAAGTAAGTGAGTTTCTACGTGTAGGGTGTACAAGTTGTGGTTCACTCCATGCCTCATGAATACCACTCGTAGAACTCCGATAAAAAAAACTTGCAAGACTTTTCTATGAGCCTTATTTATGAGTCGTAGTTAAGTTTACGGACGTAGATGTCGTTCGTAGAAAATAGGGCATAATGAACAACTACATGTTTAGATCTACGAACCCTCTTTTGAGCCGTAGAAACAATCACAATCCATAGATAGTGTTCCTAGGTCTCAAGTATGTTTTTAAATTATTTTAGTTTCAGGACTCAATCCATGAAACCACTCCATAACCCGGGGAATCTTATATGGATCGTGAACGGTGTCGTAGAATGCAGTCTTGAGAAATGGTGATCTACCTGACCCGTGAGTCAAAACCTTTAAAACACATTCCAATAAAAAATTCCCATACTTACGCCCACTTCTTACACTCACTTGATCATTACAACTACGCACATACACCCACCCTTATCAAAGTCATCTCATTCCCAAATCAATTCAATCAACAATATCACCACCTTCACACAAAACTACTAAAGCATTGTGGGTCCAAGCAAAGGTTTCTAGTTTTGACAAAGTTTGCACTTTTACTCTTAAATTCACTCACAAATCTCTCCAATTTCATTTAGGTGAGTGTTCAATATCACTTCCTCTTCGAATTTTTGTAGATTACTTAACCTAGAGTTCATAAATTGTAAATTTCTATGCCAAGAACCCATGAAATGATAGTATGTGAGTGTTTTGTGTTTAAATATGTTGTGTTGATTGTAAAATTTGTTTTTGGAATTGAAATTGAGAGGAAAAAATTACCAAACACTGAACTGGGTTTTCAATGAGTACGAGGGTCTTCTACGAGCCGTGGATTTCACCACGACTCGTAGTTTCCCTTCATACACCAAGCACTGTAGATTTAGTAACTAAAGATTAATTTCACAAGCAGAATGTGTTCCATATAGGACTCGTAGATCCAATTATGGATTGTAGATGTAACACCTCAGAAATTGAAAGTTGAGTTGGAAAGGAAAAAGTTGTATTTTGAACTGATGTAGGTTTCTACGAGAAAACCTACAGACCATAGGAAGTCTTACGGGTCATAGTAACTAAGTTGATATTTGGAAATATCAAGTCTCAGATAAGTCCCTACGGACCACAAGGATGGTCCATACAAGTTTTTACGGGTCATGGGAACGAACCATATAAGTGATCCATACTTAAAAGTAATTTTTGGGATTTTGGTCCTACGGATGGACCGAAGAACTATAGAAGTTGTTACAAACCGTAGAAGGATCCTTGTGAAAAGTAATTGAACTTAGAGGATTTTGGTACATAGGTTCTACGGACTGGTTCTACGAGCCGTAGAAAGTTTGACGGACAATAGAAGGCTTCAGTAGGAATCATTCAGAACATTAGTCCCACTAATGTGTTCTACGGATAAATAGGAAGGACTGTTGGAATTCCTACGATCCGTAGGTCGAAGCCGTAGGGTCTTTCTGATAGTTTTTAATTAACGGTATTTTGGTATTTTCCTACCCATTTAACCCCTAAACTATGTCTTTTTGACCATATAACTACATGTACAACTGATTTTACCCTTCATTGCTCTCATTCACTCAAACTCACAAATTCTCTCAAGGATCTTCTTCTCCAATTTTCTCTCCAGGCAAAGCTAGGATTTCATCAAACTTAAAGGTCTTTTTCTCCATTTCTAGGGATTTGATTGCCAAAATATGTGGGAACTTCACCATTGGATTCCTTTCATCCATTGAGTCTCAAAAAAATCTAAATCTCCAATATGGTTTCAACCCAATTATCTTAGGGTTTTTATGTATTCTTCACGTGTTCAATTTATGAGGATTTAATTGCCTAAATTCAATCTTATAATGCATGATTTGATTCAATTAAATATTTTTTAATTGATTTCATATGAGCCCATTTTTCATTGTTGATACCATGATTATGAACTTATGAATTATGATTATGAATTTATGCATGTTTTATGAAATTGTTGATTTATGACCAAATGATGCTTTTAAGATAAAGTGTTAATGATTTGTGAAAGATTTTCTCACATTTGAAAGGAATCATGATTTAAATGTTTAAAAAGGAAGTGTCTTGATGAACAGTTACATGATCATGGTTTTGAAAGGAGTTATTCTAATATGAACTTATGATTAGATTGATAGTCTTTAATTATTGCTTTTCCAAGTATTTTGATATGATTATCGTCATGACTTTTTTGATTGGGAATACTTAGCACCGGGAGTACTTTGAAATGGAGGTCTTACTGTTAGTAAAAGTTTGGTCTTTAGTAGCAATTCTCTTGTCCCAAACTGCATGCCCCTGTAGGATTGTCTTAAATGACCTAAGCTAGTGGATCCACTTTAGCAACAATGATGATACAAATTTCTTACCTAGGCAAGTAGGATTCTCTCTTTTCGGTGTGAGGGTTACATCATATTCTATGTTATAGCTCACATGATGTATTATCGATTAAATGGTAAATATCCCACAAATGAACTAGGTTTTATTCAAAGGTTTTATTAAAGCTTTTCCTATGATTTTCAAATGGGCATTTACCATGTCTACGATTTATGATTTCACTTTAAAGGCTTTACTATCACACATATCATGTTTAAGTTTACTATATTATCATATTTATGTTTTTATACATTTTCCCCATATTCAATACATTTAAAGTACTGCTGCATATTGTGCCTATATTGTTTCAAAATATAGGGTCTGACACTCCAGACGTGGCTAGATCGAGATTGCTCAACGATTACTTGTTGGATTAGTCAGTCCTCATGGTTCTATAGCTAGGCTATTATCACTTTGTTGTTTTAGTAGTCTTTCAATTTTCAGCTTATGTTTGTGGCTTAGGAGTTTGTCCTAGTCACATCTATGAATAGAAGGGTTATGTCAGACTTAGTTAATGTTCCACATATTATCATATGTACTTTGTTGGTATCTCTTATGTCATCTAAATCTTTGAGACGTATGTTGTCTTATCTTCTCTTCTATTGTATTTCATTACGTCATGCTTATGCCAAGTGGCTTGTTTAGGGAATCTTTGAGTCATATTCTCCATGACATGGATGTTGCTCATGATTTAAACTCATAAAACATTGATAAACACTCTGATAACTACGAGGCCATTTACGAGCTATGAAATATTTTCGGATAGTAAATGGTGCTCATAGTTATAAGTCCTGAAACTTATAATGCACAATTATAAGAACCACGAGTCCATCCATGAGTCGTCAAAATATCTACAGATCATAGATAATACTCATAGTCCAAAATTATGAAACTTAGTTCTTGATTCTTACTTTCACAAGAGGTCTTTATAGATCGTGGTTCATTCCAGAGACCGTAAATGACCATTCGTAGTACATGTACAATAGAAAAATACAAAAATATTTATAGTTTTATTTCTTGGTTTCTTTGGTTTCTAGTGTTCTAATATCATTCCTATAAGCACAATGCCTCCAAAATCAACACCAAAGCGCGGGGTGCGACCAGAGCACTATTAAGGATGGTCATGGCTCGTGAGGTTCTCAGTCTCTTTAGGTTGCTTCTCATCCTAAAAAACCTACAACTCTTACTTCTCCATAATATGAAGAAGGGGAGGAATCGTCAATGGAAGGCTGTGAGGGGAGTCGATCAGGTTCAACCTCGGGGTATGACACCAATCCATCGACGTTGTTACGAACTGTAGAAAGGTGTTCGCAGAAAGTAATTGAATTTAGAGGATTTTTGGGTACATGGGTTCTACGGACTTGTTCTATGAGCCATAGAAAGTTTGACGGACCATAGAAGGCTTCTGTAGGAACTATTCAAAACGTTGGTCCAGTAATGTGTTCTACGGATGGACAGGAGGACCGTAGGAATTTCTACGATCCGTAGGTTGAAGTTGTAGGGTCTTTTTGGTAGTTTTTATTTAAGGGTGTGCTTTGGTCTTTTCCTACCTATTTAACCCCTAAACTATGTCATTTTGACCCTATAACTACCTCTATAACTGTTTTTACCCTTCAAAATCTAACCATTTTCTCTCATTCACTCAAACTCATAAATTCTCTTAAGGGTCTTCTTCTCCAATTCTCTCTTAAGGCAAAGCTAGGGTTTCATCAAGCTTCAAGGTATTTTTCTCCATTGCTAGGACTTTTATTTTCCAAGGTATGTGGGACTTCACCATTGAATTCCTTTCATCCATTGGGTCTCAAAAGAATCTCAATCTCCAGTATGGTTTCAACCCAATTCTCTTAGGGTTTTTATGTATTATTCATGGGTTCAATTTATGTGTATTCAACTACTTAAATTCAATATTATTATGCATTATTTGATTCAATTACATTTTTTTCAATTGATTTCATCTGAGCCCATACCTCATTACTTTTACCATGATTATGAACTTATGAATTATGATTATGGATTTATGCATGTTTTATACAATTATTGATTTATGACCAAATGATGCTTTTAAGATAAAGTGCAATGGTTTGTGAAAGATTTTCTCACATTTGAAAGGAATCATGATTTAAATGTTTTAAAAGGAAGTATCTTGATGAACAATTACATGATCATGGTTTTGAAAGGAGCTATTCTAATATGAACGTATGATTGGATTGGTAGTCTTTAATTATTATCTTTTCAAGTATTTTGATATGATTATCATTATGTCCTTTTTTGTTGGGATTTAGAAAGCCACTTAGGAAGTTTGGGCTTGCCACCTACGACCCTTCCTATGGACCTTGTGCCAGACCATGGACCGTTTGTGGCTCCGTTGGTGCTGGCACTAAATCCAAGAAAAGCTGCAATTTTGCCATCTTTCAAATCCAAGGTGTTACAGGGTGCATCCATAACTCCATCAAGGATGGTCGGGGATTGTGAGGTTTTGATTCTCTTTGTCTTGCCTCTCCTTCTAGAAAATCTACAACTCCTACTTCTCCCCAATCTTAAGTGAGGGAGGAATCATCAATAGAAGGTTGTAAGGGGAGTCGATTAGGTTGAACCTCGAGGTATGGAACCACTCCATTGATGGAAGATAATTAGGGTACACCTGATACACAAGTCGAGAGGGCTAAAAATATTAGAGCTCTTGAGGCCATAAGATGGTGTGTCCCCCACATGTTCCATATTTACACTTAATGTTCCTTCCTCACTAAGAAGGTACTCACAAAAAAGAGTATATTTGAGGAACCGAGGAATAGGATGGAGGGCTTAGCTGCAGTACCTGGAATCTTGGTTACATTCACCTAGTAACATTTTGGACGGATGGCAGAGCCGGTTGGGAGTTATAATCTAGCCATGGTATGCACATCTTATGCCTCTTATGTAGGCTCAGTAGGTCAGATTAACCAAGAGGGTGAAAATATTATTAATAAGCCCTTACTCACTAGTACAACCGTTAGCGGGGCACTGGTAGACATTTCAGAGCATAGTATTCATATTTTCTCATAGGGGCTAGAATATGAGCTTCCTTTCGGTATGACTGAGTTGGATAATTGAATGAAGATGGTGAGGGACTAGAACAAAATAAAATATCTGGACCAAAAGGCCGATATATTGAGGTGGAGTGTCAGTTACATCACTGTCAGAGGTGAAAATACAAAGTAGGTGACAAGATCGGGACCGATTAAGATAACATCATTGAGTTTTGCAGAAAAGTTTTGGCGGGCCATAGTCCTCTCCCATCTTTTCCTAACCTTGGTGAGTAATACTCTAACTCTTGACCCGATTTTTCTAGTGTGAAGCCTTATGACGAGGTCCAATATAAATATCCTGAGGTGTATCATTAAGGATATCCACGAGCTATCCTTCAGAGCAAGCACCCATATTCCATTCATATGATTGGTCTTTAGATTATGCCAAGATTCCAGAGTGCAGATTATGTAGTTTGTGGACCGTTTGATGAAGGTGACTCGAACTAAAGATTTGGGGTTGATAAAATATGAGACAAAATCAATCACCTAGAGATGAGCTATTCATGTTTGGGTTCAGTTGCTAAAGTTGTTAAAGGGATCGACTTCATGGCCAGGTATAAAGAGTGTCATATTAGAAGTGGGTGCTAGTATAACATAGTTGAAAGGAGCTGCCACCACAACTTCTATGCCGACTACTAACATTCCTATCGAAGTCCCATGCCTACGGTCTTTGGGCATGGTTACTATCACTATGGAGTTCCTACATAATCAAGTACAACGTTAGGCACAGACCAAGACACATTTATCACAATTTATCTAGCAGGTTAATCTATGGTTTAGAACCTCTATTACCCAGGCTAAGCAGCGAGTGGCTATGAATATGCTTTCAATAATTGATGGGGTGCCCATGAGTTGTACTACCTGGTTGATACTTTTAAGCGCACTGTGTCCTAGTGGACTAGGGATTTGAAGTGCCCGAACTTTCAGGCTCTCCGGGTAGAGATGGCACAACTTAGGTCATATATCACTTCTCTAGCCACCACACAAGCACCAATCATATTTTCTTCCCCTAAGTTAATATGTCGGATGCTTATTCGATCATTATTGATTTATTTACTTATGAGGATCTCCCGTCAGTGCATGTGAAGTGAGTGTGCACTACAGATGATGTTGTATCTAAATAAAAGGGAAAGAGAGCCCTAAATAGGGAGAGGTTAAGGCAGCTAGATAGAGGTCCATAATCGAAGAGAAGATAAGAGAGGAGAGGGATCAACAATACATTGCTTGTTCTTCTAGTTCAACACAGACTACTGATAGTACCACTCTGATAGTATTTGAGATACCGAGCGAGACTACACATATGGACACTGTTGTTTAGGTGACACATGTATGATTTCACCTCTTACTTTAATTTTATTTTTGGTATATTAGGGATACTGTACATATATTTTTAATAGGGTGGGGTAGTTCGTATACCTTGAAAAATATTCTGATGAAGTCTGAGTTATAGGGGTACTTGCCCAGGTTTTGTTAAGTATCTTGCCGAAGTCCGGGTAACCTAAATACTTATTTATGTCCTTGGGCCTGAGGACTTTGCTTTCTATTGAACCAACATGTTTAATATGTTTTTTGTGAATGTAAAAGAGGAATAAGAACTCTGAATGAAATTCATGGCATGTTTTAATCTGAAATAAAAGGTTTTGACCCCTCCTGAAACTTGTTTGAGATTGACTGTATAGGATCTTTGCATGAAATGATGTATGTTGATATAACAAATGTGACAAAAGCTAAGGTATGAACCTTGTAGTTAGGATTGAATAGGGAGATTGTGTTCCATGTGTGAGCGAGGCTTATTTGTACTATTCTTACTTTAGGTGCTGATCTAGAACTTTCCCTATTAGTCTCACTAAGATGATAGAATTGTTAGTTAGGAAAGGATCATGGGTCGTTTTTAAAATTAGTCTACTTAGCCTAAATGACTGACCAAATGAAAAAGTATCACGATCCAAAGTATACCCTAGGCGTAACATGGAGCATAGGATCCCGAGAGGCCCTACACAAACCACTTAGCATGCATCATACAAGATAATAGAAAACCAAGTGAATTTAAAAGACAGTTTCAAAACATAAGAGTTGATAAAATGGATTGGAAGTCTAACATTGTCTCAAATCCATCTAGTACATCAAGAGTGATTCGGACGTACCCATACATCACATACCATACTGAAAGTAAATACAATAAGAAATAAAGGGCTTGATGCTCAAAACATGAGGACTCACCAATTTTTAATTCTACTAAAGTGATCCCTAGCCACGGAGATGCGAGACGGGAGCGTCAGACCCTACATTAGTGAAACAATGTAGGCAATAGTATGTGTTAGTACAAAGAATGTACCAAGTATGATAGAAATGCATAAAAGATATGAAAATCATATAAAAAGGGTTTTTTATGTCATGCAAGGACTAAGATAAAAACATCAGATAAGAGGTTCAGAACATAATAGTGATCATGGTCAATGCAAGTAGAAATCATCTTAAAACACATGTGAGATACTTCCATAAGTAACCCTAGTTCATTATTATGGGTGATTTACCTTTAATCGACATAGAGACCATGTGAACTATAACATGGAATCCGGTGTCTACCCCACACCGAAAATAGGTGTTTTTACTTTCCAAGGTAAGAACCATGAAGTTGTAGCTTACGTGGATCCACTTGTTAATGTCTATCTAGACAAACCTATGGTTGCAGATAGTTTATGGGACATAGGTAAACGCCACTTGTCCACTCGGTGCTAAGCAAAAATACCACAAAATTGTCATTAGCCTTATATTATCTTAATATTCATGAGACATTCGTATTCTCCACTCGTCTTGTCATTGGAGGAAATGGTAATTGCCGTTTGCCTCATTATCTATGGAAGGGCACATCAAATAAAAAATCCAAGCTAAGTTTCATTTGAATAGCTCCTTAAATGTTTATTCATCTTAGGTGAGAAAATATTTCAACCCTATGAATACTTTATGTGAGAAAATCCTTTCACAACAACAACAATCACATTGATACTTCATTTTCAAAGCATCCTTAAAACATTTACATCAATTTCATAAAGAACATGCATATCTTCATAAAATCTTCTTTCATGATTCAAAAGCTTCATCATACGATCAATTCTACAAAAACATGGATTTCACATGGGTTCATGTGGATTCAACTTATAAACATGCAATTGCTTCAATTCATGCATAAAAAGACATAAAACAATCAATTAGATCATAATTGAAAAGCACCCATGAGATTGAGTAAAAATCCTAACTTCAATTTAAGATTCTACCTTGCCAAATTAGAGAGTTTAGGAACCCTATAGAGGAAAAGACTCCATAGGTGAATGCTATCATACCTTAACGCCAAGAGCTTACAATCAATGGTGAATTTTGAGGCTTGACCTTGAAACCCTAGCCTTCATCTTCAAACTTTTAGAGAGAGAAATATTTGTAGAAGAATTTTGATCATCTTTGAGAATTTAGAAAAATGAGTTCAATTGGGGAATTTTTGGGGGTAAAAACGTTAATATAGGGTCTATAATAGGAGGTAAAATGATAAAATATTGGGTTAGAATAATTAGAAAAAGACTCAAAATCCCTTTAAACAAATGTCGAACCCTCACCAACGGCCTGACATACGGTATATAGGTCCCACCACGAACCGTCTTGGTTGGCCGTTGGTGGGTTAGAGACCACTATCTTTGGATGGGACCCATGTACGGTCCGTGGATCCACCTACGGACCGTACCCCATGGTCGTGGGTCCCAAATTTTTATCCTAAATTTTCTCTAAGTCTGAGACTCACCTACGAGACCTACCTACGACTCGTGCACTAGATGACGAACTATCCTGGTGAATCGTATAAAAGTACTGGGATTTTGACATTCTGAGGAAGCTTAGGCTTTCTACCCACGACCCCACCTATTGTTCGTATGCCAGTACACCGACCGTTGGTGGCTTTGTTAGTACTGGCACCAGCTCGAGAAAAGCTACAATTTTCCCCATCTTTTCAAATCTGAGGTGTTACATTATCTCCCCCTTGGGAATATTGGTCCTCGAATGAGATTCAAGACATCATAAGGAGGGTAGGAACTTAACCTAACAACCCAACATGAATGCAATCACATAAATGCACATATTCGAGGAGGAAATATCAACTCCAAGTTAAAGCATGTTCAAAACATCATTTTGGTGTATATGCAACTCATACTCAAATGCATATAAACATGAAGAAATCAATCAAGTTAACTCAATTTCTCAAAATTTAAGTTTTTCATGAACATGCATAAATGAGGAAATCATAGGAATATCTAAGACACGTGACACCAAAAGAGTAAACCACGAGGTACTAAATACATCAAGCTAGAGTAGGGACAGAAGGAAAGAGATGAGGATAACGGGACATCATATCGGCCTCGGCGTCCTAATAGCTCCCTCAACTAACCGATTTCTCCATAGAAACTTGACGAAAACAACTTCTTTGTTTCTCAATCTTTTAACTTGCCAGTCTAAAATCTCAATCGGAACTTCATCATAAGAAAGATTCTCCTTAAATCCCAAACCTTCTAAGGGAACTATGGATTTCAGATCTCCCACACACTTCTTCAATAAAGATACATGGAAAACTAGATGCACCGATGCCAAATCATTAGGCAAATCGAGTTCATAAGCAACTTTACCAATTCGTCTCAAAATCTTATATGGGCCGACATAGTGGGGACTAAGCTTCCTTTTCTTCCCAATCTCATTACACCCTTCATGGGTGAATTTTTTGAGTAGACTCAATCATCTGCAACAAACTCAAAATCCCTTCTTCTAACATCGGCATAGGACTTTTGTTGACTTTGAGCCGTTTTCAACCTTTCTCTAATGAGTCGAACTTCCTTCGTAGCCTCATGGACTAGCTCAGAACCTATCAAAATGACTTCACCCACTTCAAACCAACCTATAAGAGATCTACACTTCCTCCCATATATAGCCTCAAATAGAGCCATACCAATACTTGAGTGATAGCTATTATTATACGCAAATTCAATCAAACACAAGTGATCATCCCAATTACCCTTGAAATTAATTACACATGCTCTCAATATGTCTTCCAAAGTTTTGATAGTATGCTCTACTTGCCCATCGGTTTGTGGATGAAAGGTCGTACTAAGCTTAACACGAGTACCAAGGCCCTTTTAGAAAGATTTCCAAAACTAAGAATTGAATTGGGTACCACGATCAAAGATAATGGATAGGCGCACTCCATGCAACCTAACCATTTCCTTCAAATAAAACTTGGCATAGACCTCCACCGAATAAGAAATCTTGACGGGAATGAAATGGGCCGATTTCGTCAGTTGATCCACAATAACCCAAATTGAGTCATGTTTCCACCGGGTTCGTGGTAAACCAACAATAAAGTCCATATTCAAATCTTTCTACTTCTAAGTACGAATGCTAATATATTGGGATAAACCTCTCGACTTTGATGATCAAATTTCACTTGTTCACAATTAGGACACTTAGCCACAAATTTTGCAATATCCTTCTTCATCTCGTTCTACCAATAGACCTCCTACAAGTCACGTTACATCTTGGTGGCTCTTGGTATGAATGGAATATCAAGAACTATGGGCTTATGACAAGATCTGTTATCTCAAGTCATCTACATCGGAAACACACAAATGACCTTGATATCTAAGCACTTCATCTCCCCCTTGGGAGAAAGCCTCAACTGACTTCCTAAGCACTGCTTCCTTTAGTTCAACCAAGATAAGGTCAAGACCTTGCTTGGCTTTTACATCAGCCACAAAAGACGATTTTGAACCATCATGAACCATAACACCACCTTTGGTAAAGTCAACTAACCGAGCACCCAATCAGGTCAATCTATGAATATCTAAAACCAACTCCTTCTTATCATCCTGAATATGAGTAACACTACCCATCGATAACCGACTAAGAATATTCATCACCACATTTTCCTTGTCGAGGTGATAGAGAACACTCATATCATAATCCTTTAGTAACTCGGGCCACCTTCTTGGCGAAGATTTAGATCTTTTGTTTAAACACACATTGCAAACTCTTGTGGTCGGTAAAGACATTGATAAGTACACTATATACGTAATGCCTCCAAATATCTAAAGCAAACACAACTTCTGCTAGTTCAAAGTCATGGCTAGGATAATACTTTTCATGAATCTTAAGTTGTCTTGAAGCATAAGCAATGTATTTCCCATTTTGCATAAGGTCACATCCCAATCCAATTCGTGAAGCATCACAATATACAACAAATCCACCAATTTCTTTTGGTAAGGTCAACACTATAGAATAAGTAAGTCTATCTTTCAATTCTTGAAAACTCCTCTCGCATGCTTCAGACCATATGAATTGAACCTTCTTTTCAATCAATGTCGTAAATGGAGAGGCAATCGAAGAAAACCCTCCCATAAACCATCTATAGTAACCAGTTAAACCCAAGAAACTTCTAATATCTGTAGGGGATAGAGGTCTAGGCCAACTCTTAATTGCATCCGTCTTCTTAGGATCAACCTCAATACCCTTATCGGAAACAATGTGGCCAAGAAAATCCACGGACCTTAACCAAAACTTGCATTTACTAAATTTTGCAAAAAATTGTAGTTCCTTGAGGACTTGCAACACAACCCTAAGATGATCGGTGTGATCGTCTTTACTTCTTGAATAGATCAATATATCATCAATGAACACAATCATAAACATGTCAAGGTATTGTCTAAACACCCTATTCTTCAAATCCATTAATGCGTCCGGAGAATCAGTCAAACCAAACGACATTACCAAAAACTCATAATGACCATACCGAGTTCAAAAAGCCACCTTTGGAATGTCAATTTACTTCACCCTTAATTGTTGATAACCCGACCAAAGGTCAATCTTAGAGAAGTAACTTGCTCCTTGAAATTGATGATGAGTTCACGATTTGGACTTATTTAGGGCTTCATTTTAATAGATTTAGTGTCCTTAAATGCATATTTTGTGCCAATAACTGATGTAAATCCTTGAATTTCAGGTATTTTGATTAAGGAACAAAGCATGGACACTATTGAGCAAAAGGGAACAAGGCAACTAAAAGTACGAAGGAAAGAAGGTTTGAGGATTGCCTAACACATTAGGCGAGTCACCGAACAGCTAGGGCCTCGCCTAATGTTTAGAGTGCCAAGCCCTGAAGGAGAAAATCTAGTCGGCAAGAAAATAGAGCAGTCGATGAGTCACCGAACGGTTCCGTGATGCAGTGCCATATCGCCCAAAATTACAGAACCTGAAAATGCTGCAGGCAAGAGAAAAATGGTGATGAAAATGAACAAAGGGCGGATCGCCTATTAGGTCGGTGATCCCGACTAACTGCGCCGACTGAACCTCCGCAACACACTTTTTGACAACTATAAATACTTGTTTAAATTTTTAACTTAGTATCCGATTTTGTGTGGAATCTTATTTTAAACATTCAGTAGTTTTTGAAGTTTAGAACTTAGAACTTAATAGAGAGACAATATTTCCTTAGCTTTGAAGATTTCCATTTCTAAGAAATTGGGAGTGGGTGTTGAAGATTCTTCATCTTAGACCTTTGTAAAGACTATATCAATCCTACGCACTTGATGGAAACACAACTTGGTAACGATTTTTACCTTTTTACTATGTCTAGCTAAAACCCCAATTCTTGGGGTGTGATTTTGGGATTATGGGTTGATTTAACTGCTGGGTATTGTTAATTGATAGTTTATTTACTGTTTAAAAGTGATTTCATTCAGTAATCGTGGTTGAATTTAATGGGTTGTAGTTGCAAATACAATCTTAACTTCATGTTTTTGGCTTGCTCGAGAGAGAGGTTTTAAACCAAAATTACTGAATTGATAGTACGTGGGTATTGGGTTGTCATGGGTTCAGCTCGAGAGAGTGAATCCTAAACCCTTTTCCACACATTTAGCTCGAGAGAGTGAATGGACTAAAATGAAGGTTGTGCTTCATTGTTGCTTATTGGTGTTCGAGAGAAACCAATTTGATTCGGGGTAAATTTGTTCGAGAGAAAGTTTACCCCCAATAAAGTCTAGGTTATTCACCGATTTGCAGTTGTTTACTATTAATTACAATTACCTGGTATTTTACCTTAGCCCATAATCCTATCACATCCCAAGAATCCCATCTCCATATTCGTATTTTCGTGTTATTTACTGTTTTAGTTGATAGTACAAACAAACCCCCTTTATATTTGACACTTGTGTCACCTATAATTTAAACCATGCTTTCATTCGTAAATGTTTTTAGCTATGATTAACTTGAGCATATTTATGCTTTTCTATTGATTCTTGAGTACGAACCACTCCCTTGGGACTCAACCCCAACTCACTAGTTGGGTTATATTACTACTCACGATCGTTGGCACTTAGTATTGGATGAAGTATCCTGATACGTGAGATCAAAATGGCGCCGCTGTCGGGGAGTGGTGTTACTTGAGAATTTTTAGTTAAGTTAAATTTTGTTCTTGTTAGTTATAGTGATACTTACTTAATTTTTAATTTTGGTTTGCTTGTTTGTGTTGAAACAGGAAAAATGAGTGTGAATGGTGACCAAATGGAACACCCCCTTTTGAGATTTTTGAATCTTAGGGATAACCTCCTAACGTTCAAGCAATTGGGGGGTGAGACTATCCATGAGATGTGGACGAGATTTAAGGTATTACTACAACAGTGCCCAACTCATGGAATGCCATTTAAATTGCTACTGGAATGCTTCTATAGAAGTCTTAGCCCCAAAAATAGAAGCGCTGCTGATAAACTTTTTGCAGGTTGTTTGATACAACAACCCTATGAAGTAGTAGCCCAACTCCTTGATGGCATGATTAAAGCCAATAAGGAAACAAAAAAAGACCAAGAATGGGCCACATTGTTGACTCAGCTGGATGTCTTGTCCAAGAAGGTCATCGAGTTGGAGTCAAGGTCCAACAAGAAGGACAAGTACGTTCCCCCTCACGAGTGTCAAAAGATAAAGTAGCAAGAGGGTGGACAAAAAGAAGAGGTCCTCTCACTTTTTCTACACAAAATCAAAGAACAAGATAGAGTGTTGAATGAGATAAAAGAGAATGTCTTAATGCTTAATTAGATGACAACCTCTCATTCCATGATTATTCAGCTACAAGTCGCTCAGATAAACCAAGTGTTGTTGTGTCTCTACTCACATCATAAAGATAGGTTACTTAGTGACACTAAGGTCAACCCCAAAAATGGAGATTGAGTGTAGACTTGTGTCGTGCCACAACGTTAACTAAGGCACTTCTTGGGAGGCAACCCAAGGTTTTACCGCTTTATTTTTACTTTAAGATATAATGGTGTATTGTTTGTGTAGGTCGACATGTGGAAAGTGAGTGAAAAATGCAAATTTGAAAGCCAAAGGTCCAGTCAGTGCATCGTCGAAGAGGTCGGCGACCCCGACCCAGACCATCGTTGGACTCAAGACAATTTTACATTGGAGTCTGTAAAAATCGGCGAGCCCAGGAAATTATTGGCGAGTCGTCCGACCAGGTCTGCGATCACTATCTATACCGCCATTTGGACCCCAAATCAACTGAGGGTCCTGTAAAACTCAACGAGGTAAGTGACCACTCAGCGTGTCGCCGAGTGGGTCAACAAGCATGACTAATGTCGCCGAAAGGGCAAGAACTAGACGGTTTTTGTAAGGCCAAAGGTTTAAATTTTCAAACTCTTCACTTTCCTCACTTTAAATCTTCACAAACTCACACCTGCACCTTAGTTTATATATTTTCGCATTTCAAGAAGTAGTTTAGTTGTTAATTGGTGCTTGGATTTGGATTACATTGTCGCCTAACATTTCAATTTTATCTATTCGGCATAAAAGGTTGGTTTTCTGAACACTGAGTCTATTTTTTATCGATTTTGTACTTATTTGCAACAATATTATCTTAATTGAAGTGTGCTGGGATTAGAATATTTAAATTCCTATTTTAGTTCAATAATCCTGCCCGTAATATTTTGAATGTTGAAATCTTGTAATTATGTGCGTTAAAATGAATTAAATTTTGTGGGGTTGTGCTTACATGTTTTTTAATTTAGGTGGGTGAAGTCTGAGCAGCCCGTATTTGTGCCAAACGACGTAATTTTCCCAATGATAGAATGGATGACATCATTCTTAAGGGCAAAAGTCGTCAATTGGCCAAATTTGGCGAAACCGGGAGAAGTCTGAGTATCCCAGGGTAATGGGTGCTATGGGTCTAGTTTTAATTTGAGTTTTGCATGCATTGGTTTTGTTTTAAGGGGTTGCATGGTTGAATTTGAGAAGTTGGGTTGAATGTAGGCACGTTGGGTCATTTGGCGAGCTGGGTCGAGCTCACCGAACCACTCGGTGGTTTGTCGAAGGTCCCTCTCTCACCTTTAATTTCATGCTTAATGTGTTGTTGGGCTCTGTAACTTTTGGTGAGAAACCTGAGGTCGCTGAAGGCACTCAACGACTCGCCGAAAGACTTCTTGATCGCCTTTTGTCTGCACCCCTGAATGTTTTTTGCACTGTAACTTTTGGCGGTCTAACCCTTGCTCGCCGAAACCTGTCGGCGATTCACCAATAGGCCTTTCCCATCGCTGACTTGCCAAAATTTTAAAGTCAATCCTTTCGGCGAACCCGATCTAGCTCGCCAAAGGGATTCAGCGACTCACCGACTTGTTCAGCGAGTCTTTCTACAACTATTTTTCTGTGATTTTAACTGAATTGTTTCTAACTTTTTCCTGATGTTTTGCAGACATGGCTATATCTAAAGTTGGAGGAAGAAACATGCCACCCCGAAGGAAAGCAAAAGGGATTGCACTCAATGAGCTGCATCCAGGGGTAAGGCCACAAAACTCCCCACAACTGGTGGGAAAGGAAAGGGTAAAGGCAAAGCACCTGCATCACCAGTGGCGAGCTCCGACAGTAACACCATCTCTGACACTTACCTCACCACTTCTGAGAGTGATGGTGAGCATCAGGAGCCTCAGACTATAGCTTCTGATGATGATAAGCTGGTAGTAGCACAGAGGACAGAGCTACGTTAAAAAAATGCATGATCCATCTAGGATCAGGACTCCTCCACCCATTTCTTCTTCTTCTCCAGTTCCAGAGCAAGTTGTAGACCTAGCAACTCATGTACAGGGTCCTCCTCCCAATTCGATGAACAGATTAAAGACTGAGAGGCTGAGGATGATTATTGAGGAGAAGCGTCTGTCCACGGATGTGGTCATTGACAGGTACCCAGAGATTATGAGTTGTTTGAAGTATCATAAGTTCCAGATCTTCACAAAGCCCCATGGCTCGTATATACCAAGCTGGGTCCGAGAGTTCTACAATGCTTACAGTACATTGATACCACAAGGGAAGAAGCCGACAACTAAATTCAAGTTGATTGACTACTTGGTCGTCAGGGGTAAGAAAGTGCAATGTGATTTTACTGCCATCAACACAATATTAGAATGTACTACGAGGCTTGAGGATGAGTGCCTCCACAAGATCAGGATGACGTCTGGAGAACGTGAAGAAGTGGCTGGCTCCATTGATATTAGACGACACTCCCAAGTGGCTTTAGTTTGGAGCAGCTATTGAAAAGAAGGACCTCAATGTGGCAACGAGGTATTGGTTTGGCTTCATCAACATCACGATCATGCCCTCCCAAAATGAGTATACTCTTCGCCACGCCAAAGCAACCTGTTTGGGATGTCTCATTAAGGGGTCAAGGCTAAACTTGGGGATGATCATCGCAAAGAAAATGCTCATGCGGGCCAAGCAGTGCAAGATCTCACTCCTCTTCCCGATGTTGATCACCAAGCTTTGCATATGGGCTCGAGTTTCGAGAGATGCAAAGAAGGATGTGGAAATGATTCCCACATCCTCTACTAATATCTAGAGAATTGAAGCTGAATATATAAAAGACCGGGATGAGAAGAAGAAGAAGGCAGCCCCAGTGGATTCATCCTCGGTTGTGGATACAAATTCACTACCTACAGAGGCATCATTACCTAATCCGTCCCTTGGGCCTTCAGGTACCTCTTATGTTGTCCCTTCTGATGTTCCTAGTTCTTCTGCTGCTGCACTGCCTCCTAGACATGCTGCTGTTCCTATGTCCCAGGCCCCTATCACTCAGGTTTCATTACTTCGGATAGGGCAACTTGCCCATTCTGCGGATCGTCGGGCTGCCAGACTCGAGGCCTCCATTCCGAGCATGATTCAGACTGCCCTGGCTGATGTTGTGACACCCTTGAGCACTATCATTGATGCCTTTGCAGCTAGGATAGCGGTGTGTGAGCGTGGCCAAAGGGCCATCGAGGAGGTGACGACCTTAAATGCCGCTATATTATGTTGAGGAGTGATGTGGATCAGCTGAAGTCCACCGACATGTCCATGATCTTCGGGATGGTGGAGATTCTGATGTACCAGATAAGCCTCCGGCTACCACCGGAGATGAGATTAGCGTTGTAGAAGCAGTTGATCCTGAGTATGAGGTGGAGACTGATGAGGAGATGCTCGAGGTAGATGAGGAAGCTTCATATGTGGGCCTTACTGAGACTGAAGAGGCCATGGTAGATACTGTTGTGCAGGCTTCCTTAGCAGATACTCCCTTGGCTGCTCCTAGTGCAGTTGTTGTTCCTTCTGAGGTGACTCCGGGTACTGAAGCCTGAGTCCAGACTGATACACCGGGCACTGATGCCCAGACAGATGGAGCGACTGTGTAGACAGGATCCCCTCTTTACCTTCCTCTCTGTCTTTATTTATTTTTAACTTTTGGATATTTTTTGTTTGCATTTGAGGATAAATAACTTTATTTATGGTGGGGTAAGGCCCACCTTTTGTGTGATTTTTTGTGAATATTGATGTTTTGTTTATATATTGGGTTTTTGAGCCATAATTGTGTTTTTACACTGCTTTTTGTGGAAGGTTTGAGCTTGTGACTCCGTGTTTTTAATTGTAAATGATTTTTGACCCTTCCAAAAAAATTTGCCACCTCTTGTTTGTGTTGAATGTGGTTGTTCTTTTACAAATTTGAGTATCGGTTTTGATCAATATCGATGACTTGAATAGTGCTCATAATCGAACAAAAATGAATGTGAGGCTATGATGAGGCCAAACGAAGTTGCATAGTCAATATGTGAACTCTTTGCATCTCATTATGACTAGCCAAGTATCGAATTTAGTCTCTCGTGATGAATATTGCACACTAGCAAAAGTGCGGAGTCTTGTTTATCATTGGTGTCAATGCCTTGTGTGATGAGCTTACCGTGAACCATGTGTGATGACACCTAGAATTTTCCCCGTTGGTCCGGCTGACTAAGTGATTTAATCTCTTGATATGATCTTAGGCAACTTTAAAGAGTGTGAAACAATTTGACATTATACCTCTTTTATGGCCTACCTTGTGAGTGTATGAACTCCTTTTGAGTACCCTTTGAGCCTTAACCTTTTCTTGGAAGAAACTTGATGACATTGTGACCTTTTATTGATCCATTACCCATAATCCTCATGATTTGTGGTTTGTTTGAGTAGCCAACTTAGGCCAAAAGCCTAAGTTGGGGGTGTGGTTAAAAGAGAAGGTAAATTAAGGAGTGCAAGAAAGTCCCCTTTTATCTATGTTTTGAGAAAAATGGAACCCCTCCATACAAAAAAAGAGAAAAAAAAAGAATGGAAAAGAAAAAGAAAGAAAAAGTTGCAGAATAAAGTTGTGAAAATGCAAAAAGAAATAGGGTTTCCAACAGTCCATGGAAAGTGAATAATGGGATGACTTGTAAGCACGAATGAAAAATGTTGAAGAAAAGAAAAGGAAGTGTTGTTCACACCACATGTCATGAGGACTATAGCCATTGAGCCTAAGTGACTATACATTTGCACTCAGCCCCGTTACAAGCCTTGAAAAGACCTTTTTTATCTTGAGTGAGTTGAAACAAATGTTGGTTGGAAAATACGGGCAAACCTATGGGTGAAATCATACATTGTGTTCATCTTTGTGAGTGTGAGCGTTGCATTTGATTCCAAAACTTTAAATTGCTGAACCATTGTGTGTGAATATAGAATCATTCTTTGTGTGAGGGCATTTGAGTACCTTTGTTAAGCTTGAACTTGCATTTGAAGCAGGTATTGTGAGCTTGACATTCTTTGATATTAGTGAGTCACAAATTGAGTCTTTGAGTGCACAATTGATCCTTGCATAAGTAAATTGAGTCTTGTTGTGTGCATTCATGATTGAGTCTTGTGTAGCACTGTTTGAGGCATCTTTTTTGAACTGCTGAACTTGAGTTTTACTTGAGGACAAACAAAAGTTTAAGTTGGGGGTGTTGATGAGTCCACAATTTGGACTCATTTAGGATTTCGTTTTAATAGATTTAGTGTCCTGAAATGCATATTTTGTGCCAATAACTGATGTAAATCCTTGAATTTCAGGTATTTGGATTGAGGAACAAAGCATAGACACTATTGAGCAAAAAGGAACAAGGCAGCTGAAAGTACGATGGAAAGAAGGTCTGAGGATTGCCTAACCCATTAGGCGAGTCGCCGAACGGCCAGGTCCTCGCCTAATGTTTCAGAGTGCCAAGCCCTGAAGGATAAAATCTAGTTGGCGAGAAAATGGAGCAGTCGGCGAGTCGCCGAACAGTTCCGCGATGCAGTGCCATATCGCCCAAAATTACAGAACCTGAAGATGCTAAAGGCAAAAGAAAAATGGCAATGAAAATGACCAAAGGGAGGATCGCCGATTGGGTCGGTGATCCCGACTAACTGCGCCGACTGAACCTCCGCAGCACACTTTTTGACAACTATAAATACTTGTTTAAATTTTTAGCTTAGTATTCGCTTTTGTGTGGAATCTTATTTTAAACATTCAGTAGTTTTTGAAGTTTGAAACTTAGAACTGAATAGAGAGACAATATTTCCTTAGCTTTGAAGATTTGAAGATTTCCATTTCTAAGAAATTGGAAGTAGGTGTTGAAGATTCTCCATATTAGACCTTTGTAAAGACTATATCAATCCTACCTAGTTGATGGAAACACAACTTGGTAACGATTTTTACCTTTTTACTATGTCTAGCTAAAACCCCAATTCTTAGGGTGTGATTTTGTGATTGTGGGTTGATTTAACTGTTGGGTATTGTTAATTGATAGTTTAGTTGATGTTTAAAAGTTATTTCATTCAGTAATCATGGTTGAATTTAATGGGTTGTAATTTCAAATATAATCTTAACTTCATGTTTTTGGCTTGCTCGAGAGAGAGGTTTTAAAACCAAAATTACTGAATTGATAGTATGTAGGTATTGGGTTGTGATGGGTTCAGCTCGAGAGAGTGAATTCTAAACCCTTTTCCACACATTTAGCTCGAGAGAGTGAATGGACTAAAGCGAAGGTTGTGCTTCATTGCTGCTTATTGGTGTTCGAGAGAAACCAATTTGATTCGGGGTAAATTGTTCGAGAGAAAGTTTACCCCCAATAAAGTCTAGGTTATTCACCGATTTGCAGTTGTTTACTATTAATTACAATTACCTGGTATTTTACCTTAACCCATAATCCTATCACATCCCAAGAATCTCGTCTTCATATTCATATTTTCGTGTTATTTACTGTTTTAGTTGATAGTACAAACAAACCCTCTTTATATTTGACACTTGTGTCACCTATAATTTAAACCATGCTTTCATTCGTAAATGTTTTTAGCTATGATTAACTTGAGCATATTTATGCTTTTCTATTGATTCTTGAGTACGAACCACTCCCTTGGGACTCAACCCCAACTCACTAGTTGGGTTATATTACTACTAACGATCGTTGGCACTTAGTATTGGATGAAGTATCCTGATACGTGAGATCAGTTGATCAAACAAATCATCTATCCTTGGAAGAGGATATTTGTTCTTAACTGTAACCTAGTTAAATTCCCGGTAGTCAATACATATACGGAGTGAACCATCTTTCTTCTGAACAAAAAATACTTGAGCACCTCATGGAGAGATACTCGATCGGATGAATCCCTTATACACCAAATCTTTGGATTTCTCCTTTAAATCCTTAAATTATGTCGGAAACACTTGGTAAGGAGGAATAGAGATTGGTTGCGTATCTGGGAAAAGGTCAATACCGAAGTTTATTTCCCTTTCGGGAGAAACACCTAGTAGATCATCGAGAAACATTTCTGGGAACTCATTAACAATGGGGACCGACTCATGAGTAGGTGTCGGGTTCTACAATCAATTGAAGCATAACATCAATGCAGCCAATCCATACAAAGGATAACATTAAAATCCAACATATCAAGCTTTATAAGATCAACTTGAGTGACTCTATAGGATAAGGAAACAAGACACTTCCTATAGACTCTCTTAGCCACAATAGATTCACTAATAGGAGTAGAGACTGAAAAAAGATCTAACAACACATCTAGAAGAAATTCAAATCGCATGGCCATATATGACGTCAAAAATGACAAGGTAGTACCGGTATCAAGAAAATCATAAACATCAAGATGAAAAACTTTCAACATACCGGTAACCACATCGGGAGAAACCTCTTGATCATGATGAGTCTGAAGTTCATAGAATCGGTTTTGCTTTTGATTCCCGCTAGAACCTGGAGAAGAGTAAAGTTAAGCTCACCGACGGTTATCTCCTTCATTCATAGTAACTGAGGGACAATCCCTTATCTTATGATTTGCCTTTCTCAACAAAATCATGCATTAGAACCAGCTAGACATTTACCCTCATGATTTCTTCCACACTTGGAGCAAGTAGAGAATGAAGATCCACCATCATTCCCTCCTTGAGGATTAGGGTTAGACACCCTATCTTTGTTGAATTGAAGAGGAGAATTGGAGGATTATTGACCAGAAAACCTTTGTCGGAACTTAGAACGACCATGTCTCTCAGACCTTGAATGTCCAAAGTCACAATCTCCGATCTTTGCTCTCTTTGCCTCCCTAGATCTTTCCTTAAGTTTCTCCTCTTAAATTTGTTGAACAAGAACCATGAGATGAGAAATGTACATATCATTGATAAGCATGGCAGTACGACATTCCTTAACCACCATATCAGACAAGCCCGAAACAAACTTACTCATTCATGCCCCTAGGATCGGCAACCATAGTAGGAGCATATCAAGACAATTGTGTGAACTTCAAAGAACATTCCTTCACACTCATAATTCCTTGACGAAGGTTGATGAATTTAAGTACCTTAGCCTCCCTTATCTCAAGGGGAATAACATATCAAGGAAAGCAACCTTAAACTTTTCCCAATCAAGAGGACCCACATCATCTTCCCTCTCTTCCTTCTATTGATTGAATCATATTTGAGCAACACCTTAATTTGATAAGCGGCCAATTCCTTCTTTTCCACTGGCGTCATCTCCATGATCATCAACATCTTAAACACTTCATCAATGAACTCTTGAGGATCTTCCTCAACCTTAGAACCATGAAACTCCGGAGGATTCATTCTAGTAAAGTCTCTCACTCTAGTTGCCGTCGTACCTACATTTGGGTTCACGGGGACCTCAACCTCTCTATTGGATTGAGCCAACACTTGAAAAGCTGCCCTAAACTCCACATTAGTCACTTGTTCGGCCAAAGGGTTGACCAGAAATTAAGAAGCTTGAGGAGGAGCTTGAAGAGCTTCTCGTTCCACATTCTCTCCCACATTCCTTCTAGCATATGTCCTTCAATTGTCCATATCCTGAAAAGTATCAGATAGGGATTAGAAGAGAGACATTATAGAGTTAAACTATATTGCACGACTTTAGAGTAATGGAAGAAGTGGAGTTTTCTAAACATCTTATAGCTTCTCATTCATAAATGTGGCACGCTTCACACTTATGAAAAAAGCTCTATTCGACGTGGCTTATGAAACTTTCTATGACCTTTCTAAACCTTGTGCTATGATTACCAAGTTTGTCATGATCCAAAGTATACCCTAGGTCTAACATGGCGTATAGGACCCTGAGAGGCCCTAAACAAGCCCCTTTCGCATACATCATACAAGACAATAGACTACGAAGTGAGTTTAAAAGACAGTTTCAAAATAGAAGAGTTGATAAAATGTAGCGGAACTCTAACATAGTCTCAAAGCCATCTAGACGTCAAGAGTGATTGGGACGTAACCCATACATCACATACAATACTGAAAGTAAAAACAATAAGAAATAAAAGGTTTGGTCCTCGGAACATGAGGACTCCCCAATCTTCAATCCTACTAAAGTTATCCTTAGCCATGGAGGTGCAAAATGAGAGGGTCGGAACCTACATTAGTGAAACAATGTAGACAAAAGTATGTGTTAGTACAAAGAATGTACCAAGTATGATAGCAATGCATTAAAGATATACAAATCATGCAAAAAGGGCTTTTCATGTCATATAAGGACCAAGTTAAAACATAAGACAAAAGGTTAGGAACATAATTGTGATCATGGTCAATGCAAGTAGAAATTATCTTAAAACACATGTGAGATGCTTCTAGAAGTAAACTTAGTTCATTATTGTAGGACATTTACCTTTAACCTACATAGAGACCGTGTGAGATATAACATGGAATTTGGTGTCAACCCCACACCGAAAATAGGTGTTCTTACTTGACAAGGTAAAAACCTTGAACTTCTAGCTTACGTGGATCCACTAGCTAACCTCTATCTAAACAAACCTATTGTGTTACATCTTTTATGTGACATGTGTAATCGTCACTTGTCTACTCAGTTCTAAGCATAAATCCCACGAAATTGTCATTAGCCTTATCTTATCTTAACATTCATGAGACATGGGTATTCGTCACTTGTCTTATCATTGGAGGACATGTGTAATCACTGTTTGCCTCATTATCCATGGAAGGGAACATCAACTAGCCAATCTAAGCTAAGTTTCGTTAGAATAGCTCCTTAAATATTTATTCATCTTAGGTAAGAAATTTTTTTAACCCTATGAATACTTTATGTGAGGAAATCCTTTTACAACAACAACAATCACATTGATACTTCACCCTCAAAGCATCCTTAAAACATTTACATCAATTTAATAAAGAACATGCATATCTTCATAAACTCATCTTTCATGATTCAAAAGCTCATTATATGATCAATTTTAGAAAACATGGATTTCACATGGGTTCATGGGGATTCAACTTAGAAACATGCAATTGCTTCAATTCATGCATAAAAAGACATAAAACAATCAATTATAACATAATTGAAAAGAACCCATGAGATTGAGTAAAAACTCTAACTTCAATTGGAGATTCTACCTCGCAAAATTGGAGAATTTAGGAACCCTATGGAGGAAAGGACTCCATAGGTGAATACTATCACACCTTAGTTCTAAGAGCTTACAATCAATGGTGAATTTGGAGGCTTGATCATGAAACCCTATCCTTCTTCTTCTTCTTCAAACTTTTAGAGAGAAAAATATTTGGTGAACAATTTTGATTAACTTTGGGAATTTAGAAGAATGAGTTCAATTGGGGAATTTTGGGGGTAAAAACGTTTATATAGGGTCTATAATAGGAGGTAAAATGACAGTATTGTGTTAGAATAATTAGAAAAAGACCCAAAAGCCCCTTTAAAATAATTGTCGAGCCCTCACTAACGGCCTGACCTACGATCGGTAGGTCCCACCACGGACCATCCTGGTTGGTCATTTGTGGGCTTAGACACCACCATCTTTGGACCTCAATAACGGGACCCTATGTACAGTAAATGGGTCCACTTACAGACAATACACCACGATTGTGGGTCCCTACATTTGATCCTAAAATTTCTCTAAGTCTGGGACTCACCTACGAAACCTACCTACGACTCGTGCACTGGATGACAGACCGTCCTGGTGAACCGTATAAAAGTACTAGGATTTTGACATTTTTAGGAAGTTTGGGATTTCCACCCACGGCCCTACGTACAGTCTGTATGCCAGTACATAGACCGTTGGTGGCTCTGCTGGTACTGGCACCAACTCAAGGAAAAGTTGCAATTTTTCCATCTTTTAAAATACGAGGTGTTACAAAAGATTATCCCTTGATCCATAACGTTGATCCTAAACATACCCTTTTGTTGAATTACCATTTTCACCATCCCAATTTTTGATAAAAAACTTTATCTTGGCCCTAGTCCCTCCTTAGATATTATGCACTTAAACTCAGGCAAAAAACCTAAGTTGAGGGTGGCTACAGTAGAGGTTGATGTGGAAAATAAGGTATGAAAAGAATAGGTGTAGATGCAGAAAAGGGAAGTAAATGGGTGTGGCAGGTGACTTAAAAAATGAACAAAAGAGTGGCAAGAAATCACTATCGCATTTTGATGTTAATATAAAATTGGAGAAAATGGACGACAAAAGATTCGGCGAATACGAAGTAAGTTAATATAGTGTCAAGCAGGGAAGTAGCCACTATCTCCAAATACACCATACCCATCCCCAAATCTGCGCTACAAGTCGAATAAAGTCCTATAGTGATCCTAGACTAATAGTACGAAAGTCAAGGTGTAGAAAATAATAGCAAGCATATGATATTTTTCATACATTGTTTGATTCTCATTTGTGAGCGTGACTGTTTCGAATTAGTCCTCGAAGTTTAAAAATAATGTTATCGGTGTGTGAGTGGGACTTCTTTTTGGGTGAGGGGACAAGAGTAGCGTTATTGAGTTATGATTGTCTAGGCAATTGTTGTGTGTGTAGGGAGCCTTGTCTATTAATATGGTGATGTCATTCATTGATATGCATGTGTTAGCTTTAGAACTTGATAATTTGCACTATATATATATATATATATATATATATATATCAGAAATATGAGGGTTTCATGTTTGTGAAGGGAATCGTTGAAAGATATGAGTGAAGCAGACTATATATTGGGTGATAAGATCCAAAGAGACCGTTTCAAGAAATTTTTGAGTTTATCTCAAGAAACTTATAAAAAGAAAATATTGAAATGCTTTCGAATGAATAGTTGCAAATCCATGGATACTCTTGTAGCAAGGGGTGAAATTTTAAGCCTTGAAATGTGTGCAAAGATTGAAAAAGAAAAAAAAGACATGTCCCGAGTTTCATATTCTAGTGTTGTCGGGAGTTTGATGTATATTATGTTATATACTCGCCCAGACATTTATTATGTTGTGAGTCTGGTTAGCAGGTATCAGTCCAATCCTGGAAGAGATCATTGGAAAGCGGTAAAAAAATTATTTTCATACCTGAAGGGAACTACAGATCATTCACTATGTTATAGTGGATATGATTTATTCAGAAGAGGTTATACAGATGTTGATTGGGCTGGTGACCGGTGTGATAGAAAATCAACCTCTGGTTATGCTTTCTTACTTAATGGTGGTGCTATTTCATGGAAAAGTAAGAAATAAACTTGCACAACTCTTTCAACAATGGAATCTAAATTTGTGACTTGTGCGTCTGCAGTACAAGAAGTTGTTTGGTTAAAGAGATTCTTTGAGCAATTGAATATTGCAAAGAATTCTAGGGATCTCATGATTTTATATTGTGACAGTCAAGCGGCTATCACATACACGAAGGATCCTAAGTATCACATCAAAACCAAACACATTAACATCAAGTATAACTTTGTGAGAGACATAGTAGAAAGTGGAGAAATAAATTTGCAATACATTTTTACACGTGAAATGATATTTGATCCTTTTACAACGGCAATCCCTAGAGACCTGTTTGAAAAACATGCTAAGGCTCTAGGTTTGCATAGAATTTGATAATATTTTTATATTGTAATATAACTTGGTTATTATAATATTCTCATGTATATGATACTATTGAATTTATGTTTATTATCATATGCATGTGATATTGTGTTAGAAATAAAGTGTGTCGAACAACTCTCGAGATTGACTCTGGGGTTAAACATCAGGAAGTGTTTAGACTAAGGTCTGTACGATGTTGGATAATCGAAAGAATGAGACACATGCACAAGTATAAGGTGAAAATATCATGGTACGTGTTTCATACAACGTGTGTCAAGTGATCAACGGGTTAGTGAAAGAATAGTTCCTCGCTTCTTCATTGTGTGAGAACCCGAAAAGTTAAAATGACTTTTCAATGGAATACCCTTTGACCTTTCGTTGTTTCTTGAAGTTTCAATTGATGTTGCTACTCTAGCATATCACTAATAGCCATGAATGATTCTACAATGCAGTGCATGTCTAGGAAAGTAGTTGAATTGGAACAATAGATTCGAGTAAGAAAGATAATTAATTTAATAATAATAATAATAATGTAACTTGTATACATAAGTCGGCTATTACCCTAACCATATTGGTATCCAATGTAATTTTGTACATAAATTTAAACATGAACTCCAATTAACCTCTTTAAAAGGATGAGGAAGCGACAACAGAAGTAGTGAATGAAGTCTGGGATATTGTGAGTAATAGTATCCTTATAATAGTAATGAATTCTTTCCACATGTGATTGAATTCCTATGTAGGACTTGTAAAACCTTAAAGGTAAGCTCTTGATGCTCACATGTCTCACAAACTATTTATCATATGCAATGTGTTTAGTTGATGTTGTGTTGGCTTGATTCTTGTCCACCATGTGCAAAGTGGGAAAACATGAAGAGATGATTTTCACTACCATGTTATGATTTGTTTTATAAACCAGACAAGAGTCCGAGAAAATGAGTTTGAGGATCACTAAATAGAAAAATTGGGGTTAAACATCAGGAGGTGTTTAGACCAAGGTATGTACAATGTTGGATAATTGAAAGAATGAGACACATGCACTAGTATAAGGTGAAAATATCGTAGCACGTGTTTCATACCACGTGTGTCACGCGATCAATGAGTTAGTGAAAGAATGGTTCCCTGCTTCTTCATTGTGTGAGACCCCGAAAAGTTAAAATGACTTTTAAATGGAATACCCTTTGACCTTTAGTTGTTTCTTGAAGTTTCAATCGATGTTACTACTTTAGCATATCACTAATAGTCATGAATAATTCGGCAATGCAGTGCATGTCTAGGAAAGCAGTTGAATTGGAACAAATAGATTCGAATAAAAAGGAAAGTATAATTAATTTAATAATAATAATGTAATTTGTATACACAAGTTGGTATTACCCTAACCATATTGGTATCGAGTATAATTTTGTACATAAAGTTAAACATGAACTCGAGTTAACCTCTTTAAGAGGATGACGAAGCAAGAACAGAAGTAGTGAATGAAGTCTGGGATATTGTGAGTAATAGTATCCTTATAATAGTAATGAATTCTTTCCACATATGATTGAATTCCTATGTAGGGCTTGTAAAACCTTAAAGGTAAGCTCTTGATGCTCACAGGTCGCACAAACTATTTGTTGTATGAATTGTTTGTTTAGTTGATGTTGCGTTTGCTTGGGTCTTGTCCACCATGTACGAAGTGGGAGATGTAAGTTTTGGGTCATGGGTCGCCCATGTGTATCGACATGATCCAATCCGAAATTATTTTCTGAAAGAAAAAGAAAAGTACAAATTTAAAAGCGGTGGAAATAGTTACTACTCTAACGTAAGCATATTCCTCTTTTTTTAATTCACACTTTTGAGAAGTGCAAGAACAGAAAACAAATAATAGAGAAAACACATTTCTTTCTTCCCAAGAACATCAACAAACAAATTGAAATTTAGTTTATGAATCATAACTTTGATTCCTTGAGACTCAAAGTCAGACTTGAAGTAACTATTTCACAAGATTCAATTATCAATTCACTGTTGTTAACATGTACACAATTATCTTGTTCCTGTCACGTAAATCTAACAGTAACTTCCTAGAAAAAACCAATTTTTCATAACATTTAAATACCAATGTCTAAAGTACGTTCCTACTATAATTTTCTGCTATATTTGGTTGGATGTGTAAGAAAATATATAAATTGAATCTCTTACATTAAATCCTTGCAGCAAAAATAAATAAAGTAGTAGAATATAGAAGATCTTAATTCTAGAAACTTGTGATACTTTTTAATTTTTCTGATCAAATTCATTCCATATTTATATTATTACATGATTTGGTTTGGATAGATTCAAATTCTTATAAGTGAAAATCATAATTGTTTTGCACGTACATTCTTAGTCGTTTCAAATAACTTTGTGCATTTTGTGTTACTACATAATAGTCAATTGGCAATATAATTTCAATTAAGGAAATAATTAAATTCCTTTGACGCCTTTCAGCATAGTGATAATTAAAAGAAGAAATGTATAGTACACTGATTCAATCAAATCTTAATATTATATAATTATTATAGTGAGTTGTTATATATGTATATTAATATTTGATGTTTAAATCTCATATAGCTATTATAAATAAAATTATGCAACAAATAGTTTGATGATTTTGTGTACCAAATAAAAAATAATAAAATACAATCATTATCTTTTCTTAAAAGAAACATATATGATGCATCTTTTTAAAATAAAAATGTAGGCATTATTTGGATTCTTGATTCAATTCTTATCAAAGAAAAAGAAATTATAAAGCTAAGTCATTATATTCCATGTTGTGTTGCATTTTAAAAAAAGTTCCCAAGTTACAGAAAAAAATAGAATTTGAGCCAGATTTTAGTATTCGAGAATTTTAAAAAATTTAAAAATTATCCTAAACTTTTTTATTTTATAAAATACCCAACATTTATAATTTTAGATTAAAGTTTTAGTTTGTTGTACAAAATTTATACCGTTATATACATATTTTATATAATTTTTATCCGAGCTCACTCTCCGAAGTCACTTCCAATTACAAATAGTAATAGTAGTTTTTCGTATACAAATTAATGGTATTTTCATTTTGTTTTCTTCCTTTTTTTTTAATTCATATTAATTATGTTCGTTGTCATTACTTTTCACGAAACATTTTCATGATAAAATAAAAATACAAACTTATGAGTATTTTTAATAAATTTTTAGAACTTATAGGCATAAATCATATTTTTTTACAGAAAATTCAAATATATCTCCCAAAAAAATCTATGGCCAAACGCATGACAAAAGTTCACCCATTAATGACTTGTCAAAAATATTTATTAATTTGTAGCCAAATACGTGGCAAAACTTCACCCATAAATGACTTGTCAAAAAAATTTAGAAGTTTGTGGTCAAACACATGGCAAAATTTTACCAAAAAATAATTCGCCCAAAATATTTGAAAATATATGGTCAAACGCTAACCTAGCATTAGGTAAGTTGATCAATAATATTTTAAATTTAAAGTTCATATCTCATTACAAATATCATATCAATTTCATTTTGCTTCTATAATTTTTTTCATGAAAAAGATTTGATTTAATTACAATATCAGGTTAGAAAGTTAATGATTCGTCGTAAAAAAAAATTGTGATGCTTACAAATAATCGTGATATTTCATTTCTTATAAACATACTTTCTTCAAAAATATTGATCAATACTTTATATAAATGAAGGTGTTAATATGTGACATTTCAAAACTTGTTCATGCTTATACAAAAGGCTAGTGAATTTGATGTTTATGATGGAATAATGTTATATTCATCAAATGGTATTATTTATAAGTAGTTATTGATCAATTTTTTGAATCTTGATATAATACTAAGTGAAAGTACTCATTTTATTATTTATTATTTTAAAATTCTTAAAGTTGTTGTTGACCTTGATCACTTTGTTTCAAGTCAACAAGATGAGTACTTTTATTTAGCATTATATTACGTTTTGAAAATCTATCGATAATTTCAAATTGTTTGATGAAAATAATATTATTCAGATATCGGCATTACATTCTAATGTACGAGCTTTTTTGTATAAGCCTGAGTGATGTTTTGAAAATGTGACTTATTGACCATCTTCTATCAACGGGGTTGTTGGCGTCCTTTCATCTATATCCAGGTATGGATTTACTTCTTGTTAACAATAATTTTTTTGGAATTTTGATAATACCCAATTAGTGGGGTATGTGAACTTTCACCTTGTTGGTGAGGGTTTTAGCTACTCTCCACCTTGTAATTATCCCCTCCCCAATTTCCTCTTCCCCTATTGCCTATGTAATAAAAAAAATTTGATTGGGATAGGGAAAATCATTAAAAAAAGTATCTCATTAGTCACATGAATTAATCACACCGATTGGGTGAGTTTAAAGAGCGCATCCATGATTAGTTTAATTTGTTCAAGAAAATTCAAACGTTTAGTAATTTTTACTGCTAACAACGAAATTAGCTCTTAGTATTGCACAAAAAATATTAATATATATATATATATACACACTAGTTTTTCGACACGTGCGTTGCACGTGATTATCAATTTAGAAATTTACGCGAAGATTTGAATAATAAGTTTTGCATAAAATAATATTGCAGATTCTTTTTTGAATGTTCAATGTGGATCGGCATATATATCTCTTATTCACACGAACCTATGAAGATGGTCAATGAAAAAATTTATTAGTTAAATGCAATAATGTATATATTTATTTCAAATTGACGAGGTTCAATCATGTAATTAGTCGTATCTCACTAATATTACCTTATAGACGATATTTGTTGTGTATTTTTCTTGTCATATAACAAGATGTGCTTTCCACTTGTATTCCACGTTAATCTATTTAGATGTCATATGAACATGTGGAGAATAACTACATTTTATATTTTAGAATTATTTTTGTATATTAATTTTTATTTTATAAGTTATAACATAATAAATGACGTTCTTGTTGTTGGCTCTCATATTTGACTTCTTGATTGACTGTGTACATAAATTAAAGATAGTTATCTGACTGTCCATAGTTAACTCACAAATGTTTCTTTTTTTTTACTGGAGAAACTAAAAATTAAAATTAAATAATATATTTTATCTGTGAAATCATATATATAATCACCTATTTATCTTACACCCAACAAAGATATAGTGCATATACTTGTAAACGATTTTTAAGTCATTCAACCAAGCATGATTCGTCCATGGAAAAATAACAACAACGTGTTATCACATATATAGGGGCGTTATAATAATATGAAAATTTATTGATAAAAAGCTAAAATAAAGAAAGATGAAAGATAGAAATAATTAATGTAATAACTATGAGAACTCATAATATTATAACTAAAAAATGTAATAGAGTGTGAATAATGTTTGCAATAATTAGTAATAACTAAGAGAATTTATAATGTTATAACTAAAGAATTAATGTGCAATAGATGTATTTCTAATAAATTTTATACTTACATAAATAAATAGGACTTTAAATTAATGTTACTATCTTTTTTATAGTTATTAGATTTTAATTTAGTGTAGGGACAAAATGAAAATGTTTATTCCATATTACAGAATATAAAGTTTATTTTGTTAATGATAAATTTTAAATGATTCATATATGTTCACATATTTTCACATTTGTTGTGAGTTTTTTTTTTTTTTTAAAAGAACTCGAAACATTTTAAAATAATATATTTTGAAGTTAGAAGATCTTGTTAACTTGATAATACATTCGTAACATATATATATATATATATATATATATATATATACTTTTCTTCGTTGAAAATATTGAAATATTAAGAAATAGTAAATTCAGTAAAACAAAAGGTAAAGGCTTATATAGTAATAACTATTTTGATGCAAATTTCCTGACAATCTAAATTACATAAGAAGTATTGATAAATAAAGTCATTCTTTTGTATTGCGCATCAAAAACTAAATCGTGACAATTCTCTAACTGTTGAGAAGTTCAATAATTTTGGAAAAAGATATTCAAAAGCATATATCTACATCACAAGAGAATTTTTTAACAAAAACAAATTATCATGTTAACTTCATATATTGAAACATTACATACTAATGTATATACTAAGCAAAAAAATAATTATTGTATCATCAGAATTATTTTCCTTAAGTACTCGAAGCTAAGAAATATACCCTCTTAGGATAGAACAACTTACTTAATCAGAATAGTGGTACCTCATATTCCGCTGAACTTCAAACTCACTCAACGACAATAAATCACAAGAAATTTTTTAAAATGCAAGATGAAGAAGAGTAGAAGATAAAAAAAATAATTGTGGTTGAAAAATGAAAGGAAACCCCTCTATTTATAGTCAACAAAGGGTAGTATGAACAACCGGTTTTTGTGTCTTATCTGAAAAGTCATGACCGTTTCGAGAAGTCACAACCCTTTGGAAAAGTCACAACTCTTTGAACAAGTCACAACTCTTTGGAAAAGTCACAACTCATAAAAAATCACAACCCTTTGAAAAAAGTTACAACTTATCAGAAAAGTCACAACTCGTCGGAAAAGTCACAACCTAAGTTAGGGATATTATAGTAATTTAACATTCAAGTTAGGAGTTCATGATTTTAAGGTAATATATATATATATTTATTTATTTATATTTTTTGTTTTCCACCCGGTGTCCGGAGCCCACATTGGAGCTCCGACTAAATCCAGATCGCGCTCTGCAGGGCTCATTCGGGGGTGACACTCCCAACAAGATATTTTCCATACCCAGGACTCGAACCCGAGACCTCTGGTTAAGGGTGAAGCACTCCCACCAGTGCACCACAACCCATGTTAGTATATATATATATATATATATATATATATATATATAAAGGTAAGCATCACTAGACTTTCCTCATGAAATATGACCATAACTAATGTCACCAATTAAATATTATTTCTTCTTTTATATATTTGTATTTGAAATTTTATTATGTACATGACACTAATGATAATAATCATAAATATTTTTACATAATATATTTCTTACAAAATATAATATTTGAGTATGACTCTATAGAAGGATAATTTTATAAACATGAAACAATCTATATATATAATAAAGGAGAAACATAGACAAGGTGATGTGGCACCTCTCTATGGTCTCTATTTGCATTTATCTTTTTTTCTCTCCTTTTTTTGGCATTATTTTTTATTTAAATTTGTTATTGTATTACAAAAGTAAATTATTTAATTTTGTTACAAATAAATATTTTATTAATGGAGAACATTTACAACAAAAACTCTTCATATTTTTTTTAGGGAAAAGGGTCAAAAATACCCTTAAACTATGTGAAAGAAACAAAAATGTCCTCCATTTATATTTGCCTCAAAAATGCCCTTGCAGTCGATACTTTGGTCCAGAAATGCCTCAATAGTTACAAAATGGGTAAAAAATACCCTTTTCCGAATAAATATATTATTTTTTTTCTTTTTAAACACATCTTCTTCCTAATTAAAATATTATTAAAGAACACTATTCTTGTTTTCTTTCTTCTAAAATCACTTTAATAAATAAAAATGTAGGAAATATTTATTTTCTTCTTAATCTCATTTTAACAATTAAAATAAAATAACTTCATGTAGCCTTTCGACAAATAATATCTGTCATATATATAAGATCATAGTATATCCATCATTAATTTATATTTATATAACGATAAAAAATAATGATAGTAAAATAAGAAATATTTTTATTTTTTATTTTTTTCTAAATTGTAGTAAGATAAACATTTGCTAATTTAAAAAAATATTATTAGAAAAAGAATGTGTTAAAAAGCAAAGGAAAAAAGGACAAATATCCCAAAAGTATGACGGAGGGTATCTACATATCATTTTCGATAGTTTGGGGTATATTTGTCCTTTTTCCCAAAAGAAAATAATAATATATTTATTTGGAATATGAGCATTTTTTACCCATAATTAACAATAAGGGTATTTCTGGACCAAAGTATTGACGGCTGTTGACACCCAATTTTGACCGACCTTTAGCAATTTTAAGAATGTTATTCGATTAAATACGTATTTCTTGAAAATGGTTCGAGTTTAAAATTTTAATTGATTTCGTCTAAAATTATCTATTTTAGTATGCATGCTTTATAAAATTATTGTAAATACTATTAAGATATTTCTAAAATTATTAGTAAAACTCAAATTAATTATTTTATTTGAAATGTTTTAAAATTGAAGTGATTTTATTAAATATATTGTTATAATATGTATAGTACTTTAATTGTATATCATTTCTTTAATTTTTCTCAAAATTATTTAAATTGTAGCCTTTTTTATTCTAATCCATTCCAATTCCAGCCAATTCAATTTCAATTTTATTTCAATCATAGCCACCCTTTAATGTCAATTCTAGCCCTTTATTTCGATTATAGTCATTTGTCCATTCCAATTCTAGCC